>JAPERH010000325.1:0-50268 GCA_030411535.1 Beauveria australis
CTTTCCTTTTCTTTTTCTTCTTCTCTTCAATATGGATACAGCCAAACATTTTAGTCTTGTCCCACAACCCAACATCTCAGATAACCAAGATCTTGCTCCATACGGCCCGTCTCACACACCCCACACCAGCCAAGTTCATGGACCAGACCGGTGTGTCTCGCCCATCAACACACACCCCTTGTGCCAAAGCTTTCAACCTCCTCTTTTATTCTTTCACCTTTTGTTCCTTTTTCTGAACCGAACAGCAAGATATTTACCTCTTCTTGTTCTTACGCTTGCTCGACTTGCCGGCCTGCTGCGCGCCGCTCGTCTTGGCCTTGCTCAGCGACTCGGTGCTCTTGCTAATCACCTCAAAGTCCTCGCCCGCAGAGTCGGTGCTGGTCGGCGTGATTTGCGCCTCGTCCGACTCGTCGTCTGCAGCCTCGTCCGCCTCCAACTCGGCATCCGTCTTGCTGCCAAAAAGGCGGCCTACAGAAGCCTTGAACAGGAAAAGAGGGACCTGGACGACGGCCGTGTCCTTGTATGTGGGCGCAGCAAGCTCCTCGGGCTATTCACATAGGTAAGTACATATTTTCACCCGTTGATTATTACGTGCACAAATGTTTTACTCACGTCAAGGAGATACTCGTGGACATTGCCCTCCTCATCCTGCTCCTCGAGGAACACGTGGCCCATGGAGTCGACAACGAGCACCTTACCATTCTCAGCAACGACTCGCTTCTTTACGCCCGTGGGCGCCACAGAAGCATCGCGCGACAAAGGCTTCAAGGCGGTGCGCTTGGCAGACTTCTTCTTGGACGGGCGACCGTCCTCCTTGCGCGTCTCCTTATCCATCATGCGGCGCTCCTTGCGGTTGCGCGGCAGCGGCATGGCCGCGTCCTCCTCCTCGGCGGGCGCGTCGGCAGGGGTCGGCGCCGCAGCGGGCTCCGTGTTGAGGCCGGGAATGTTGCCGCCCCAGGCCGTGTTGCGCGCAAACTTGACGTAGCGGCCCACAAACTCCTTTTGCCGCTTCCAGTTCATGTAGAGGATCAGGTAGTGCACCGCGCCGCCTGCAAACATGAGCAAGCCGATAATGACGGTGCCCAGGCCGGGTCGGTAGCGATTGTAGTAGTAGTCGGTGCCCTTCCACAGAGGAAACCCGTTGGCCAGGAAGTGGTCGTAGCGGTCGCGCGACGAGCCCTTGAGGATGCCCACAATCAACGACAGGCGCGCCTGGCGGTCCGACGCCTTCTTCACGGCCGCATTAATCTCCGACGACGAGGGCATCTTGGCCGACTTGGCGCCGTCCTTGGCCTTGCGCGCCCGCAACTGCTGCCGCACCTTGTCAGGATGGAGCTCGCGCGTCTTCTTGCGGTATGCCTGCGTAATAGTGTCCTGCGAGGCATGCTTCGGGATGCTCAGAATGTCGTAAAACGTGGCCTCGGGGTCAGCCTCGTGCGCCGAGATTTCGTCGCGGATGCGAAAGATTTCGCGGTCTTGTAAACCATTCCATCCCGTCAGTAAGGATTGGACTCTCCAAGTCACGATAGCTTTTCAGCAAGTCTCAAAACAGGATCCCGCAAAAGGCACACGTGGCCGCTTTTACGTGTCCAAGGGGGAGGAAGCTTCGGCTCACCTTCCTTGCTCCATGCCGCCGTCAGTGGCGTCAGGAGGGCCAGAATGCCTACCGACAGGGTCGAAAACTTCATAATTGCCCAGTTGGCGGATCGCGCCAGGCAAATAGATGGTAGTTGGAAATTAAATTCCGTCGTCACTAGACCTTTGGAAAGGGAGAAAACGAAACCTGTCCTGTCGATTAATTTTATTTATCTAGTGGCGCCTTGCTAGCTCGGCACTCAGGCAATCGGCCAGCTTGCGCTTTCGTGACCCCTTGTCGCAGGAACCAATAAAGTGGGGCTACGAGTCGTGGATGGGGTTGATGGGGTCATGGAAAAGCCTGAGCAGCCTGAGCAGCCTGAGCTACACTGTCTGAATGTGCAACTTGAAGCTGCTTCCAAGAGTTTACCAAATCTTGCGTGTTATAGGGCAATTCTCTCGCTTTCTGGAAAAAAAAGACTTTTTATCCAGAAAGCATCATCAATTGCAGCATGTCGCCATGAGTGCAACCGACCAACCTGGCCTCGAAGGCCAGGACGATGAGGACGACTACATGAACATGACGTTCGACAACCCCCAGCCCCCAAAGGAAACGTCCATGCAGCGCACACAACGCCTGAAAAAGGAGTCGCGCGCCCGCGGCGTCATCAAGTCCAAGGCGCAGATTGCCCAGGAAGAGGCGGACGCGCGCGAAAAGGCTCTGGCCACATCGATGCTCGACGACCATCGCGCCAAGAAGAGCAAGGGCCTCGCCATGATGGCCAGGATGGGCTTCACCGGCGGCGGCCTCGGCAAGAAGACGGCCGAAGGCGTGCCCCAAGGCCGCACGGAGCCCATCCACCTCAGCCTCAAGGACGACCGAGGCGGCGTCGGCATGGACGCCGAGAAGAAGCGCCGCTTCCGCGAGGCCGCCGAGGAGCGAGGGATCGCGCCCGACGCCAAGGCGCCCAAGCTGGACCCGGACGAGTACCGCGAGCGCGTCCGGAAGGAGCGCGAGGACGCCAAGCTGGAGAAGCAGTTCTTTGCGGCGCAGCGCATGGCCGAGCGCATGGCCGAGGAAGAGGCCGGCGCAAAAGACGACGACAGCGAGGATTCCACGGAAGAAGATGGCAAAAGAGGCAAAAAGACACGCGTGTCGGCGAAACCGCTCACATCAGTGCCGATTCTCTACCGAGGACTCGTGCGCCACCGCGAGGAAAAGGAGCGCGTTCGCCAGATGCGCCACGACCTGGAGCAGTCGCTCTCTCGCCTGCCCTCGTATGAAGAGGATGACGACGATGCTGATTATAAGACGGCGCTCGGAAAGCCCGGTACGGTCTACACAGTAGCCGAGGATCTGGACGAGGAAGACGCGGAGCTGGACCAGTTTAATGCCCTGGATGTGCGCGAGCGGTTGGAACGCCTGCTGAAGCACCTGCGGGAGCAGCATAGATATTGTTTCTGGTGCAAAATGGCATATCCAGATGCGGGAATGGATGGGTGCCCGGGTCTCACAGAGGAGGATCATGATTAGCATGCTAAGTAAAAGGTTCAATGCTTGAAAGCACGATGAATGCATTGCAAATACTTGATCTATGTATTTATTATTTCCGTCCATGTCGTGATCAAATAAACTCGCCGATGGCTAATAGATTGCCTACCGTGTTCGCCAATACCATGATAAAAAGAGTCTACATTTCAGTCGCCGCGTGTCCAAGTCCGCAACGTGGATGGGTATAGTTGTAATCGTAGCCCGACAGGATGCCGGCAAAGTGGCTCAGCGCGCCCAAAACTACAAAGCAATGAAAGATTTGATGAGAGCCCCCCCAAATGTCGAATCTTCCCGGCAGCCAGCATTCGGGAAATCGTGACTGTTGTTGATTTAATAGCGGAACCCAAGACTGGCACCGAAGCTAACACCAAAAGAGACTTACAACAAGAAAAGCAACGCCAGTGAGCATAAAAACGGCTTCGAGATAATAATAGTTGAGGCCAGACTGCTTTTGAAGCTGGTCGTATGGGAAGAGAAGTACGGCATGAAAGATGGGAATAAAGGCGGAAAAGCTAAGTGCAAGAAATGGTAGCAGTCGCGATGTGAGCCAGTTTTCGGATTCGTTTTTGCCGTACAAGGAAAGGTAGGAATTGAAAGCACCCATGACGAGGATCTTTATCGTTTAAGTTTCAGGCATCTTTAGTAAAAAAAAAAAAAAGTCTTATTTGTATTGTCACTTCAGAGGACTGTACTTACTGCACCAAGATAGCCGCGCAGCAGCCACGGCTCGCAGTAAAAGCCCATGTACAGGCCCGGCACAAACGAAGCCATGATGAGGAGGGAGATGCCGACATAGTCGAGGCGGATCCAGAGGTCGGCCAGCTCGCGCGAGTGGCAGAGCAGGGTGTGGTAGGCGGCGGACAGGCCGAAGCAGGCGGCGCAGGCGAGGAGGTGGACGTGGAGGACGGCGCGGTCGGCGAGAGCGGCGGCGGGATAGCGGACGGCGAGGTGGCGGGCGAGAGCGGCGTTGCCGAGGGTGGCGACGACGACGCCGGGAACGAGGTGCGTGTAGATGTTGCCGCTCTGGTTGTGCAGGTAGGTCCAGCTGCGGAAACAGGGCGCCGCGGCGGCGAAGACGGGCCGGTAGCCGGTCCGGATGTGCGGGTTCTCGCCGTACCATGCCGGCACACTTTCAATCGTTAGCAGCAGCATCGTGCGGGCGGCGGCGGTGGCGGCGGTGGCGGTGCAAGTGGAAGACGTCGAGGTGCCTGTCGCGCGGCGGCCGGCCGGGGAGAGATGCCGCGAGGTGAGCGAGGACGGCGGCGGCGGCGGCGGCGGCGGCGAGGGCTTGGCGGGTGGGTGGTGCTCGGCGTCGGCCGCGGGATGGGCGTCTCGGTGGGTGTTTGTTCTGCCACGATACATGATGTAGAGGAAATTAGGGAAAATTAATGGCATGAGCCGGCAGAGGCAGTCGACGCTCGGCTTTGTACGTTCAATACGCAGAGGTCGATGGCTGACAACCAGCGACGAGGCATGCGAGCAGAATAGTAGAACAAGGTCATGATTTTGGAGTAGCCAAGATTGCAGAAAGTATATTACCGTAGAGCAGACTGCTACGGTGCTAGGGCGATTCAAGGACAGGAATGGTATTTAGGGAGCCTGTGTGCGTGAGGTCATTTGACGCGCGTGATTGGCTGGTAAGCTGTTGGTGGCCATTGCCATGTTGTCTCGACCTACCCTAGATGGAACGATGGATGAGAACAATGTGTGAGGGTATTCTCTGCCGACAAAGAAAACATGAGATGAGTCTCTTGATGCGCCAGGTTGCAAGTACAGAATGATTTCGCCCTCGATCCAAGTAAAAGGTGGCGAGGCTGAGAATGTGTCATGGATGTGCATCATAGGTGCGTCGGAGAGCAAGACCAGCAGCATCAGCAGCATCAGCACCAACAGGCAAGACACAAGCAAGCAAAGCTAGATGAAGATTCCATTAACTTTTTATTTTCTTCTTCTTCTCTTTTCCCCCTTTTACTGTTTTTTACTTTATTTTTATTTTATTTTATTTTTCACATCTCATGCGTCAAATGTAGCTGACAGAGACAGTCGACATGTTTCCATCTTGCCGCCAGCATTACCAACTTGGGTTATCATGCACCAGAAACCGCCAAGACCCAAGAAGCTGCAAGCCAACAAGATGTGGAGAAGCAAGGGACAAAAATCAATCTGTCAATGACTCGACCCGTATGAAACAGAAGAAACGGTGAAGCAGAGGACAAATTTGTGAGTTTAGTTTTGGAGCGATTTGGAATAAATTTCTTATCGAGAGCCAGCACAATCAATGTAGCTTTGCATAGAGTTGGTGCGGGCAGGATACATGTTGGGGTTTGAATAAGCTGGCTGACCGTACTCCGTATTATGTGGCTGTTTATTAAAGCTGTTGAGTGGAGCCTGGATAATGAGGAAACAAAACGGCAAATGGATGATTTGGAATATATTGCTTTTCATGCATCGCCGACTTTTTGTTCTGTGCGGGGGACCTTGTCTATTTGCCTCTGCTGTTATTATCGACGGGAACTGTATTTATATGAATGGACAAGAATAATTATAAAACAGACACGTACAGATTATACGGATTAACTAGTGGTTGATATAGGTACTAATAAGCTCTCGTTGAAGCGGCACTGGGTGCTATGTAAAGAGTGGACGCAGCACCCAAAGAAAAATCAACAACATGGAACGGACTAGACTAGGCCCGAGATTGGTGTCTCCAGCGCTTTTTCTCTAGTTACCCGCTGACGTAGCCAACTACCTGTCATCTTGCGACCCCCAACGACGTGTACACATCTCAAATCTTTCCCCTACTACTCTGTACCATAACCCCCCCCCCCATCCGTCCCCAGGGGGCTTTTTCCTTTGTTTTAAGGACCACCAAACTACGACCTTGTTTTGAGCTAGCGAAACATATCTGCATCGGCCGCCGCTTTGATCGCTCTCGCTGGACAAGAAGGCCTGCCTGGGTTGCGTTGCCCTGCCCTGCCTGCTGCGCGTTTCTTTGCTGCGCCAACTTGCTCGTGTTGTCCTGACAATTTTGCCAAAAAAAAAAAGAAAAGGAAAAAACAAAAAAAAAAAAAAAAAAAAAGAGGAAATGGCGGACAAGGACGTCGTCGAGCGCCCATCCTTCCTCTCCTACCTCAGACGAGACAAGGAAAAGTCAAAGGATAAGAAATCCAGCTCCAAAACAAAATCCCCATGTGAGTTCACAAAACACCGCCTATCCGCCCACCCCGGCCCCCTTCCTTGTCCATCAACACTACTCGGTATGCCGACATGATTCGCACCCACCCCCCCGGGTTGGCAACTATTTGTCTGAGGGCATCTTTTTTCCTTTATTCCCGGCATTTGAGAAACACAAATATTCTTCTTAATCCCGCCTCCTGCAAAAAAACAAGTCACGAGCGCGCAAAACGCTCCATCACTTGGCAGGATATGATTTGTCATTTCCCCTTTGGGACGGCTCTCACCATATCATATCATATCCCGAGCTGGCCGGTTTGTCAAAACATGTCGCCGCCACCTTTTTTTTTTTTTGCCATGTTGGAGGGGTCTATAATTTCATATTACCCCATACCAGTCGCTTTGCAGTCACCGTTGTTTTGGAGTTTTGCCATCTCATCTCTGGCTCTGGCGGCCGGGCTCAACATCTCCACCATCACCACCACTCTTTGTCCTCATAACCCTCCAACTACCACCCATCACTTACACCAACTACCATCATATTCCCCCCCCGCCCTCCCTCCCCCTTGACGCTTCTGTCACAATATACCCCTCCTTCACAATGCCATATATAATATCCAGCGCCGCGGCTGTTCGAGACACTGCCAGAATGAAGCGCTTCAAAAGAGACAAGTACCTGACCAAGTCGTTATTAGCCGGTGGCGGCGGCGGCGCCGCGGCGGCGGGCGAGAGCAGCAGCCCCGACGACAACCAAGATGCCCTGAACAAGAACCAGATCCGTCGGGCCCAGGTGCGCCGGGCCCAGATCCAGCACCGCCAGCGCAAGGCAAACTACGTCAAGCAGCTGGAAATGGACATTTCCCAGCTCCGCGAGCTCATCACCCAGGCTCAGCACGACACCATCATCCTCAAGCGCGAAAACGACGACATTGTCGCCGTCCTTGGACAGAACGGCATCCCGAGTCCCCCCGGCCTCTCCTACGGCACGGCATCGCCAGGCGCAGTTACCGTGCTGTCGCCCGACGCCCAGCAGCAGCAGCAGAATACGCCCGTGTATCCCCTCATTGACAATGGCAGCACCACCGAGCTGCTCCTGCCCGGCAGTCTGGCCATGGACGAAGAGCTCATCGTCACGCTGAGCTCAAACAAGCTCATGGGCACACCGGCGTTTAGCGTCAACCCCAGCTCCGCCAGCAGCAGCAGCTTCTACGACGAGCCCGTTTCGGCAAACTGGTCACAAGGCCAGATTCAACTCTCACCCACCCAAGAGCTCACCGTCATCAACTTTATCCTCGCGTAAGTCTTTTTTTTTTTTTTTATCCCAGCTCTCTTTTTCACTCGACTTTCAAAAGAAAACCCCACGCGGCCTAACCTCTTTTTTTTGTTTTCATCCACACAGCTTGGAACACGTCTGTTGGGACCATTTCTGGCTCGGCGACTGCCACAACCACAGCGCCCAGACCGAAGAGGTCAAGGGCCACACCCTCATGGCCTCGTCCTACCTCATGGCCTCGGCCCCCGAGTCCGTCTACGACGAGCGCACCGCCCTCACCAGCCGCTTCCGCAGCAGCCCGGTTCTGCAGTGGCCCGCCCCCGCCGTCACCCTCGACTCGCTCCACGGCCTCGCCCAGTCCCTCAACCCGGGCGGCGTCGACGAGGTCGCCCCCGTCCAGGCCTGGTTCGAGCTCGCCCTCCGCTACCCCATCGACCTGCTGCTGAGACCCGCCGTCCTCGAAGCCCTCAAGCGCGAGTTCAAGGGCGTCGTGCGCTGCGTCGCGTTTGGCGCCGCCATGGAGCGCGGCGCCTTTGAGAGCATTGTTCTGCGCGTCCTGGGGCCGGGTGTCATTGCTCCTACATTGTTGTCATGAATGGGGGGAGCAAAAATTAAAAAAAAAAAAAGAAGAAAAAAAGTTGGAAAGAAGAATGGCAAGACGGGAATTTCTTGTGTGCCTGGTAAAGACCAAATCGTGTTGATGAGCGTTGATGATGAGCGTTGATATCAGTAGAATAGTTTGGGGGCGTTGATAATAGTTGTGGGCGTATATCGAAATACTGGGCATGGCGCTATGGGAGCAAATGTTTGCTTATACATTCGAAATTTTGTTCGACAGCAAAAGAACAGAGACCAAACATATATACATGTATATATAATAAAGAAAGAAACTCGGCATCACTGCGTCTACGTGAAACCCCCCCCCCCCCCAATTCCCAACTCCCAAACTTAGCCTCCATCGCCCCCACTCCTCACAGAGCCTTGACCATGGTCCTATCGTCAAAGAGATCCCGCAGAAGCCCCTGCACGCAGTCCGACACGTCCGGCGCGCCCATGGCATACGTCGACTCAAACGCAAAGATGCTCAGCTGTCCGAAAAACGGACGCAGCACCTTGGCCACGAGCTCGTCGCGACGCTCGAGGCCCACGTCGTCTGCGATGCCGCCTGGCCCAATCAGCACGTGCCTGCGGTTGCGCTGCGCGGCCGGCACCAGACCAGCGTAACCGCTGCCGGCACTGCCGTCATCCTGATGCGTTGTGGTGATGGTGGTGGCGGCCGCGCTGCCGAGGTCCTCGGCGAGCTCATCGGCGAGGGCAATGGGGCGCGACGACGAGGAGCGGTAGACGGCGTCGATGCTGTCGGTGATGAAGAGCCACTCGTGGAGCTGAAAGTCGTCGGGCGCGACGCACACGAGCAGGTCGAGCAGCTTGCAGGCCTGGAGGACGCCGGCGTTGGTGTGCGTCTCGGCGGCGGCGCTGCCGTCGGGCGCGACGACGGACGAGAGCGCGGCGTGCAGCTCGGCGCTGACGACGGGCCACAGCATGGCGAGGTGTAGGGAGTCGGTGCGCAGAACGAGCGCGCGCATCACCATGTAGACATCGGCGCGTGTAGTAGACGACGGCGACGATGTGCTGGTCGCGGCGAGCAGCTCCACGAGCTTGTCGACAATGACGGGGAGGTCCGCGACGGCGGCGTCATCGGCGCCGGCGAGGATAAGCGTCGCCACGCGTCGCAGGTTGAGCTGCGTCTTGCGGTCGGCCTCGAGCCGCGCCGACGTGGCTCCGACGCCAAACACGATGCCGGCCGTTGTCGGCGCCGCGACGCGGCTCACAATCTCGGGCAGCTTGTCCTTGTCGGCGACGGCCCACTGGCGGAGCAGCGGCAGCCAGTCATCCGTCACGAGCGCCAGGTTCATGCCGAAGAAGCGACCGTCGTTGAAGGCGTCCCCGACATCCTTCTTCCACGACTTGTGGTTGTTGGGTAGCCGCGACAGCTCGTGCAGCAGACGCATCGTGCTGTGGGTGACAGAGTCCGGAAAGGTCTTGGTGCGCAGCGTAGGGCCGATGACGTTGGTGGAAATGGTGCCGGCCGCAGACAGCACCCGTTCGGGCTCGGGCAGGACCTTGGAGAGGCTGGGCACAACCGACGCTAGAATGCCAACCACGTCGCGAGTCTCCGTGGTATCCCCTGGTCTGGATTTTTCCGTAGTCGCGCTTGACGAGGCCGGCTCGCCAAAGGTCATGGGCCGGGTGGTGAATAGGCCAGCCAAGAGTCGAATGAACAGATCGCCAAGTTCTCGTCGCATCTTGCGTTGCTCGCCAAAGTTTGTATTGTCAACCTTTTCGCCCAAGATGGCTGCAAACTCCAGCAGACTTGGAAGTGTTTGCCGGTGGGGAAAGGGGTTGGCGAGAATATCCCTGAGGAAGACGATGCAGTCTTGCCATATCTCATCCATGGCATCGTCGTCAAGAGATTGTGTGTACCTGACCAGGAACAAGCCCAAGTCTGTGTCTTCTAGCGATATAGTCAATGTCGACGTGCGAGAAGGGTCCAAAGCGCCGGGGTTTGTCCGGCTGTAGATAGAGTTGAATATAGAGGGCACTGTTTGTCGTGGACGGGAAGCCTCGAGTGCCGCCAGGAATTTAAAGACTTCAGACTTCTGAGCCTCGGAGGTGGCCTGCTTCCAAATATCGACAATGGTCTCCAAGCACTCTAGTGTCTCAGCAGTGAAGAGCTGCTCCAAGAGTCTCCTGGCACGATTTCTCATTCGTAAAGAGGTATACATAAACGACGCAGCCGCCGAGGTGTCGTTGGCGGCGGCATCATCACCTTGGCCCCAGGACCAGATCTTGTAGCAAATACGGACCGCATCCTGAAAGGCAAGATGAACAGTGAGGCGGTCGTTTGCAGTCGCACTGCGGCCCTGCGGAGCGTCCGACTGGAATACACCAGAAACCATGCTGCCGAATAGCGACTGTGGTTGGTCGGGACTTTTCAGAACCTGAGCACGCGCCTCATCTGCCAGCAGCTGATCATGCGCGCGAGCAAGCACCTGCTCCAGGCCGTTTAGAAGGTATATCAGTGTGGTTTCCGGTGCAGCGACCTGCACACCAGGGCTGCTATTCTCCGGACCAAATGTGGCTCTTAGATTTGCAAACGTAGTGCCAATTTGTTTGCAGAGAGTCTCGACCAGCGGGATGACAATCTGGAAGACAGATCCACCATAAAGCGGGAGGCAGCCGCCCAAGAAATTCATCCAGCTGTCCAAAACGAGTTGACTGTTTTGAGCACCGAGCCCAGCAAGAAGACATTTCAGAAGCTGCGGAGGTAGACCATGTTGGGGCAGTTGGCTATCCACATTTGATATCGAAGACCTTCCAGGTCGTGTAAGATCCGTCGTTGATGAGTGATATCTTTCAGATGTCGCGGAGAGGGGGCGTTCAGGTGCCGGCGGCTCTTGAAGCTTCAGAGCCGCAAAAACAGAATCTAAAAGAAGTACCTGGATGTAAGGGTCGGAACTAGTAATCGATTTTCCAAGTCTGTCGATGAGAATAGTCTCGACACGGAAGTGAGACAGGCGGCTAGATTGAGGTGCAATAAGAAATTGATGAATAATCATCAATGCGTATCTTTGCAGTTGGCAGGTTCTGTCAATGAGGTTCTTGTCTTCAGTCTCGGATTCCCCGGTAATGCATTGGATCAATAATCGAAGGAGAAGCTCTTGAAGCGTCATTTCGTTCCCTTCACCACCGGCTGTGACGCATTAGCTGAATGTTGGACAATACAGGCCCAAGACACCTACTACTGATATGCAGACTTTCGTCCACCAGGGATACATGTCTTGTTCCCATAATGACCCAAGGTACTTCGCTCGTGCAGCCTAGAACATTGTGCATGGTTCGTAGGTAGTACAGGCAAAGGTCTAGATCGTCATGTTCCGAAAACTGCCGCGATGTTGCATCCAGCTCGTCGGTGGAAACAGCATCTCTGACGCCTCTGAGAAAAGGAAGCGCTGAGATCTTGGATGCAAATAAAAGGAACAGCCTTTGCAGGTAAGCATACTATTTTGAAATGAGCGGGCTGCACATACCTGTCAATGCCGACCATTGTGTTCAGCCATGACTTGACATTCATATACAAATGTGTCCTTTCATCCATCAAAGCATCAAGGACGAGGAACAAAGGCTGCGTAAGCATGACTTCGTAGAAGTCTGCGCCTGCTACCCTCGAGCGAGGCTCAATCAGAGATGTAGTCCTTGACCCACGGCGTTCTCCCTGGTTATCCTGCAAGGTGTGCGACCAAAGGACACCGAACGTGCGGCCCGTATCTGCGTTGTCGCGGCTTTTCTTTTCAACTATCAAAGTGGACAAGGCTGCTTCAATGTCGCGACGCTCCAGCGTGAGAGCCGTTTGCAGCTGCCAAAGGCAGCGGACAGTCTCAACATGATACTTGGGCTCGGATACGGATAAGTATGACCAGGCATGACGAACTAGAGGTAGTACTAGCTCCGACAATTGTGGCAGCGTGATCCTGTCAGTCCAGTACATCTGGCTGACCAGATTCAAAATTGAGGAAAATGTAACAAATGGAAGGGCTTTCCCATCAGACAGCTCTCGGCGCGAAAATGAAACAAGTCCCGTCTTGTCAAACTCGTATTGTTTAGGTGTCTTGGTGAGCATTTGTACAAATATTCGAACTCGCAGATTTAGGTCTGGCAACAGGGCAGTCGGTGTGTCACAGTCGTATACATTTTTGGCAGCCAGCTGAATCAGAAGCCGCCCAGTCTCAATACCAGTAAATGGAGCTGGCGAGCTGTCCAAATTTCCCTGCTCGTTGACATAAAAATCGCGGATCTTCTTCAGCAAAATTCTGTTGGATAAAGATAAGACCTTGGAATCTGTAGTAGCCTGTGTTGGCGGTGCAAGGAATGTGCGCTCTGGTACGAGATCCAAGAATGACGCCACGATTGAAAAGACTTCATTGACCAGTTCCACCGTGAATGAGCCCACCGATCCTTTGTTCTGCCTCTCTTGAAGGTCTTGGAGCATGTAAAGAGCAGCGAGACAAGTAAGAGGTGCGTGTATAGTCACCATTTCTTCTTCTCTGACGTTGAAATTGGCGATGATGAAGCTGATAAGTGATAGTTTCTCGCTGCGTTGCTTGTTTTCCAAAGTGCCGGGGGCGATAGCTTGCGCGAAAAGGGCAACAATCTCGCTGTAGATAAGACCACTTTCTATGCCGTCAAAGAAGACGCTCGCGCTCCGCAAAACCTCCTTGAACTCTGCTGGAGATGACGTTTTGTTCTTGAAGCGCTGAACACTCTCAACTACTGGGAGAAAAATCTCTGGAACGACCAAACCGCCAATCTCCCATCTGTCCATGAGAGATAGACAAATGCGATAAGGCCTCGCACGTTCCGGGACGCTGCTGGACTCTGCATCCTCGATCATACCGAGGAGAGCTCTCGTCAGTGCTGCGAGTCCATGCTCCTCAAAATACTGTGTTCGAGAAGAAAGGTAGGCATGTTGCTGCTCCGTTGGAGCACCGGCGACATCATGGGCATTCTCGTTCTCCGGTACTGCAGGCTCAGGACCCAAAAGCCAAGCCCATAAGCGACGGTTCAGACTCATCTCTCGTCTGATAACCACTCCAACGGCTGACTTGAGCAATAATTCGAGATCAGATGGCTTGACACGAGCTTGTAGGACATTTGAGTTGAGAGGCAGGTGAGACACGAGAAGATCAAGGTATCCGCGCTGAACCAGAACTTGCTCATCTGCGAGGCCACTTGCAAAGCATCGGACCAGTAGCCCTGGCTCAGGCGACGTTACCATGGTGGCAAGTTCTTGGCCGCCCTTTTCGACCCCTACGGCGGCTACAGTCGGGGTGCCAAGAGCTGGAAAATATCGAATCAGATAGGCCAAAGCACCAGCGCGCCGACTATAACTAGTAATGGAAGCCAGGAAAAAGCACTGCCAAAAGAAGTCGTCGCCGACGGAGTGATGGTCTGTCAGCTCTCTGCTGTCAATCGGCCGTATGGCCTTTTTGAAGCCTTGGACCAGCTTTAAGGTGCGATCAAAGTCCTCGCTTGTCTCGTCTTCCAGGCCAGGAAGAAGTGCTAATATTATTGATCGCATAGCAGGGCGCAGCGATCGCGCGTCCAGCTTGACAAAGTACTTTTCGAGCAGCTCGAGAAAGGGCGAGCGAACGGATAGCGATGCAAATGAGAGCGTCGGCGCAAGGCCAGGAAGGTAGAGTGGGAGATCTCTGGACAGACCATCGGCACCAATTGTATCGAAAACATAAGTGTAGACTTCGATGGCCTTTTGATGGACGCCGGAAGGCAACGTGGGGTTTAGGCATTGCGACAAACGTTTCGACAAGAGCGCCTTTGCTGGTATTGTGGTATTCGAGGTTGGACGCGCTTGCAGGGCCTTTTATACATGGTCAGTCGTAGTCTTTGTTTTATTTTATTTTTATTTTTTCAAGTCTTTTTGGAGCGTTGTCGCGGCGTACCTTGAGGACCCTGTTCAAGAAAGAAATGTAGTCGGCCCATTCCTCCAGCGCAGTCTCAAAAAGCGACAGGGCCTTTTCCACTCCGGATGCGTATCTTCGGTATGCTTTATCTTTGGCAGGAGCTTCTTCTACTTTGATTGTCAGTCAAGAGTCGCCTGGCAGGTAAGACGAGGCGCATACCCCCGCCAAGCTGGTTGCGCCATTGTCGAGGGATGGGGGAATCTCGCCCCGAGCTCTCGGGGGAGCCCGTCCACGCTCTCGAGCCGGGATCAAGCGCCATAGATACGAAGAGCTTTCCTCATGAGAAATTTCGAAATTGAGATTCGTGAGTCTGCGCCGAAGCTCCGATGTCGCGTGCGCTAGTAGGTCGCGTCCTGCTTGGGGGAGGCTACGTTGCAGAGCTGAAGCTTCAAGTTGGCATGTGGATACGGCACTCTTACAAGTACACCAACCAACTGGAAAGCACAAACAGATTAGTCAAAACAGAGTCTATAACCAACCCGGTGTACAATAACACTGCCGAAATAAAACGATTGAAAGATGCCGTTGAGTGGGACAAGATTGGCAAAAACTCAATAACAAGATGTTTCAAGGAGGAAAAAGGAACGAGGCTATTGTTTAGTGAGCAGGCTGCACAGTGACTTGCCCGTGTAAGCCCTGCTGCTCAAAACACCAAGTATCGGACGCACGTTGTATCTAATTCCGCCAAGACTTGATGAAAGACAAAACCCCAAGGTTGCAAAACCCAACCAACTGACAATTGAATCAAGGTTAAAAAGCTGGGTAGGGAAACTATTAATCTCAGATGCGAGACTACAAAAGATCATTCTCACCCAAACACTCTGGCTTCATCTCGCTGCTGGTCTTGAGAGATGAATCTACACTCTCTTGAACCACGGGCACTTCCTCCTCGGCCTCCGAAACTGGGTCGTCATAAAAGAAAAATGATGCAACCAATCCAATGACAGCCATAGCAATTGTACCGTAGTAACCCGCACGATATCCATCCAGGCGAGCACTTGGCCTGTCTTTGCCCCCTTGATTGGAAGTGACCGAATCCGAAATGACAGTCAAGACAGCAACCCCGAGAACAGCGCCGCCAATATTCAGAAACATCTTGAATACAGTCAGTATAAGTTGGTACACATGCAACGCTGGTTATGCTCACATTATACACCCCAGAAACGGTACCCTGTTGCTCTGCTTTTGCGGTCGCCACAACTTTGATGTTGCCGACAAAATAAATTGTACCAACACCAGCAATGTAGAGAATCTCCCCCGGGAGGCACAGTCGCCAGTAGTCCCCAATATCAGCCATAGCCGTTAGAAGAGCGAGCCCAGCAGCGCACACAGGCCAACTGATCAAAAGTAGAGTGCGGGCTTGGACGCGCTGAATGGCGATTGGGATGACAAAATTGACACACATGGCTGTGATTCCGAGAGGAAGAAATCGAAGCGCTGTAGATAAAGGAGAGAAGCCAAAGCCTGTTTGAGAAATGTCAGATATGAATTACAAGCTCTTGATTCTCGCTGATACTGACTCTGAAGCTCTAGCGTCAGCAAGTAGTTGCTTCCCTGCCATATTGCATACGTCAACGCAGCCATGAGGCAGCCAAGCATCTTGATTCGATCGCTCCACAAGTATCGAGGCAGAATTGGATCCGAGGAGAATTTAAGCTGCACAAGAGCGAAAACCGCGACAAGGACCACAGACACGACAAGAGTCGCAACCACATCTGCCTCACCCCATCCGTGCACATTGCCATTAGTAAGGCCATACACAAGCAATATCAGAGCAACAATAGACAGACAGGTGCCAGCAGGATCCAAACGCGTGGCAAGTTCCGACCATTTCAACCGACCGTTTTCGTCTCTGGGGCCGCTTGTAGGCGCGCCGGGAAGGTTGTCAGTGAAAAGGAAAACAAGTGCTACAATTTCGAGAGAGCCTTCGACAATGAGGGAAAGCCAAAAGATCTAAAGGCAGTTTGTCAGCTTGCCGCAAGTAAAAAGCGTGTTCAAACATGGACGTACCCATCTCCACGTTACCAACGAGGTGAAGAGGCCACCAAAAATAGGACCGAAGCTGCAACAGAGACAATTCATCAGCCAGTGGGAGAGAAATGCAATGGGCATCTCGAAACTCACACAAATCCACTAGACCCAGAAGCACCCCATACACCGAATGCGCGAATGCGAGATTTGGCATCTTCAAATGACAGGGCGACCATGGACTGTGCCGCAGGAATGGTAAAGGCTGCAGCGAGACCTTGAACTGCTCTGCCTACGACAAGGGCAATTTTGTCGTTTACAAGAGCACAAAGAAGGGTACCAGCGTTGAAAAGAGTCATTCCTGCTATCAGGGTGACCCTCTGTCCGAATATGTCGCCAACGCGGCCACCGACCATCAAAAACCCGCCAAACTGCGTTCGTAAGCAGACATGACAAGACTGAAATGTTGTAGCACACGATGACTTACCGTCAGAGCATAGGCCGTCAATATCCACTGCAGAGAGCCTTCATCATACCCAAGCTCTTTTTGAATGGTGGGCAAAGCAATGTTGGCCATGCCTAGATTAGCGATGTCGATGAAGAACACCAGACATCTGGAGATTGTGAGCATGACGGCTATAGAGAGATACGCGCGTCAATTGAGCTTACACGATTGCTAGCGTCGCTACTGCGGCTCCTCTTCCAATTGATTTGGTTGCCATGACGAGTCCTCAGTATGTCACGGATGTTTGCTCGTGGAAGAGAGAGTGGCTGCCTGAGACTAGAGCACCCAGCCGGTAACAGGAGAAACAACGGACCCAAATACCCAGATTGAGACTATAAATAGTTTTCAAAAGCTGATTATCGAGTATTTAAATCTACAGTAGACCGTCAAGAGAGGGAGTCATGAGCGGCTTATGCCGGCTTTGACTGGCTAGGCAGAATGAGGGTGCGCGTTCATGTAAACGGGCTGTCTGCAAGGTGAAAATTGTGAGGCTAATCCCTGCCCGAATAACAGCGCACTATTATCGTGCCACACTCGGGCGCAACGGTCGAGAGGCGCATCTGTTTAATAAGTAGGTACAGATGTACTTTGCCACCAGCGGAGAGAAACAGGACTGTGGCGCTATTTACATGGCGGAATCTCGATCCGTCTACGGCCGAGTCACGAAACAAAGGCTGGCTCGTAAGATTGTGGATATCAGAGAACAAGTAAATCAGGGAAAAAAAAAAAGATGGTAACCCAAGGTGAAAGGAACGGAACAATGAATCAGAGTTGAAAATTACCCGACTCTAAAGCTATATTGACAAAAAAAAAAAAAAAACGGGTGACGGAGAATACGAGTCTTACAAACAACCCTTGTAAAAACATGCATAACATCAGACCTTCGAGATGGATGACTGGGTCAAATATTGGACTGTCAATACTTTTATCCGGGTATATTCGGCATTTCTGCACGATTTCAGTATTTAGGTGTTGCGCCACAATTCGAGTTTTCCTTGAGACTGAGTGCCAAAAAAAAAAAATGAATAGGAATGAACGAACAGCAGAAGCAAGATAAAGCCCATTTCTAGATGTCATTCTCACCATTAGTGGAAGCAAAAAGGCATTCTTGCTTTCGGCTGTTCGCACCATCATCACTCCAAAGGTCCACAAGGGCGTCTCAGCCAGTCAGCAATCAGACCTCGGATCCTTTCCGCATATTAATACAATCGTGCTATCTCTCGAAGAAGTCTTGTCACACTAGCATGTCTTAATGAAAGAAGCGCGTAAGGATCACCCAAGTTGTGGTAAAAAACGTTTGCTTCCATGGCCCGCAATCCTTCAGCCACTTTCTGCACCAGAGGACTGGGTCAAACAGCCACTCATCAAATAGCCTTTAAATAAAAGATTGCAGAAATGAAGCTCGGTATGACCCTGTAGTGATGTCAAGAAAACTTTTTAGAGCCGGTTTAAGCCTAAAGTCTAGGTTAAGATAAATTATACCGAGACTGCGGCTTTGGTATAAGTAGAGGTGGTTCGAAACAGTCTCTCTACAAAGTTCCCATACGTGACTGTGAAAGCTTCAAATTGAGAATCAAAGAGTCAGAATCAGGATACATCAGTCTTGTAAAGGGGCTGTCTGTATCTAAACTCTGCTTAAAATGGCTTTATTCGACCATGTGATGTGCCTGATCTCTGGACCTGCGCAGGACGGCCAACCTGCACCTCACTGTTCGGAGGCACACATGAGAGATTCCGTCAGCCAGGCAGCGTATCCTTTGACAAAAAGCCAAGAAGGAATGTGGAGTGACTACCATGCTAATCCTTTGGGAACAAAATACAACCTGACTCTCGAATGGGACCTCCGAAAGTGTCATGGACCGCTGCCTGCTGTCTCTGACATTGTTCAAGGCAAGTAATTGCCAACAGAGTTTCTGAAACGGTGCAAGAAGAGCTCTAACGACAAAAACATGCAGTAATCGGCGAATTGACGACAAGGCATGCTACACTCCGCTGTAGCATCAAGACTGTGCACAACAAGCCTCATATTGTCGAATACCGTGCTGGCTCCGTCGATCCTAAAGTCCGGCTCGTTCAGCGCAGCAAAAACACAATCTCTCAGTTGACAGTCACGGAGATTCTGCACAGGCCTTTTCTTCTGGACAGAGAGCTTCCAGCGCGATGGGTCATTCTTCAAGATCCTGACACGTTTCGAGTATATGTCGTCGGGCACCATATCGTCATCGATGGGCAGTCTATGAGCATCTTGTCACGGGAGTTCTTGGACCTACTCAGTCCATCTAGTACGGGGCTACCACCAACTATACCCTTCAGAGACATGCATATGATCGAGGTACGTGTTACTCCCAGGGCGCAGCCCCGAGATGTCGTTGGCACAAGCTAACATTTTATGCGTAGCGAGCTTGGCTCAATACTGCGGCGTATAATTCGGCGCAGAAGACGTTGCTTGATCAGATCAAAAACATGCATCAAAGTCATTGGCCAGTCCACCTATCGCCACCACAATGCCAGCGCGGTACTGTTGTGGACTATCGATCCATAGATGCCTGGGCTTCATATTCTAAATCGGTGAAAAATCTCGTCAATCCAACGTTCTCTTACAATACCATCTAACATCCCTTCTCAGGAACTAGATGAGTGGAGTCAAATGTACAAAACATCGTGGTTTCGAGTCGCAACAGCTCTCGTCGGCCTTCTCGTTGCCGACCGTACACGCCCGCCGCTGGGCAAAGAAGAAGTCTTATCTGTAGGCTTTGGAGGCCGTCCGCAAGAGATGAATTCTTCATGTGTGGGCCAGTTTGCCAATGCACTTCCAGTGAAGTTGCCCCTGTGGCAGACTCTTGAGCAAGGCGACGGAAGCTTTCGCTCTTTCGTGTCGGCAGTGGGGAAGAACCTCAGTGCGGTAAAGAAGGCCGAGTTATTTCCCGCTATTGAACTGGCGAGGATATCTCGAGAGTCTGGAAATGACTACCAGCCTCCCAAAGTTGCCGTCACCTACTCCCCGAAGCTGGCAAAGGCAGGATGTCGCATCTTCCCGGTCGAGGGGCCCTGGGACCTTTTTGTATGCTTCTTGGAAGAGGAGTATCATGTCAAGCTCGGGTTAATATACGACCCTACATTGTTTTCTGCTTTTGCCATCGAGGAGATGAAGTCGCAGTGGGCACATTTTTCCACTCTAAGCAAAGTGGATGGCGTGAAGCTTCGAGAAATGCTACCGTGGCTACCCAAGCACATCTCCTTGCCCAAAGAAGATCCGGGAGAATCATCCACAGGGGAACCGCTGATGCACATTCACCAGTGGTTCGATGCTCATGCAGAGACAAACCCTGACGCTCCCGCGCTTTCCTCCAAGGAGCTGGGAATCCTGACATATGGAGAGCTATACACGTCGTCGGAGAAAAAGGCACAATTTCTTTTGCAAAATGGAGCAGCGAATGAGGAAAGAGTGTTGATTCACCTTCCGAGAGGATTTGCGATTCTCGAGTGGACGCTGGCTATTCTCAAGAGCGGTGCCGCTTTCGTCTACCTCGACGCAGAAGCTCCTCTGAGCCATAAGACTGCAATTATCGACAACTGCAAACCAAGGGTAGTCATTGACGAGAAAACAGTCCAAGATTACAATTTGAAAGCTGCTCAGTTCAAGATCAACAGCGATGAGGTACTTGCTGCCAAATTCGGCACCACAGACTCCAATCTCGCCTACGTGATTTATACCTCGGGATCAACTGGAGAACCGAAGGGTGTGATGGTTGAGCATGGGAACATTTCCAGCTTCGTCAGAGTAGCTTCTGGCATATACAAATGTGGATACGGCTCTCGCATCCTGCAGCTGGCATCCTTCTCTTTCGACGCCTCTATTCTGGAGTGGACAACAGCGCTGTGCACTGGTGGGTGCCTATGTTTCGCAGAACACCCAAAGCAACTAGTCGGAGACTATCTCGCCGACGTCATCGAGGATAATGCGGTTTCATTTTTGCAGATAACGCCGACCGCTCTTGAGACACTCAGCGTCAGTCGAGCACTTCCCAGTCTACAACTCATTTCCGTCGGCGGAGAGGCGGTTTCTCGCGACCTTTTAGCAAGATGGCACCCCCGTGTGGACCTAGTCAATGCCTATGGCCCAACAGAGTGTGCAATTGCCGTGTCAGTCAACAAAATTGAACGAGGCAATACTCCGTTGGACGAGTTTGTCACGGTGGGACGTGCCAACTCTGGCACTATCATCTCCATTTGCGCAGAAGGATTTGGTGCTGTTCTTGGCGCCGAGCGCATCGGCGAGATTTGCGTCTCTGGCAAGCAAGTGGCCCGTGGCTACTCTAACCTTCCAGGACAGACTGAAAAAAGCTTCAGTCCCCATGGTGGCACTGGTGAAAGAATGTATCGCACTGGTGATAAAGGTCGAATGCTTCTAGACGGCTCGGTTGTGGTCATGGGTCGAGTGGATCGCGAGCTGAAGGTGAGAGGCTTTCGTATCGCACCAGAAGAGATAGAAGAGGCCATATTTAATGCTCAGCTTCGGGTTACTGAAGCATCCGTTCTGGCTTCCGAAGATGGACGGGAAATGGTGGCTCTCGTCACCCCCGAATCTATCTCAACCGAATCACTCCTACGCAAGCTAAGGACGCTCCTACCTCCCTACAAGGTGCCCTCCAGAATTGTGAAAGTCAAGTGTCTACCGAAGAATTCGAGTGGAAAAACCGATCACGCCACTGTGCGACGAGAGCGAAGTCGCTTTCTGTCGAAATCCATCCTGGTATCAGGATCGTCTAGCTCGGAACACAGCTACGAGAGCCACAGCGATAGTTCAGAGTCAGACTCATACCTAAATGATGAAGAAACGATAAGTAAAATCTGGTCCGATGTCTTGGGCCTCGAGGACACTCCAGCATCTAATATCAACTTTTTCGACATTGGCGGCCACAGTCTTTTGGTGCCCAAGCTCCATGAGAGACTCAAGGTTGCATTTCCTAGCAAATGTATTCGTCTCGTCGATCTATTCCACCAGTCTACAATCGAAAACCAGTCTGCGCTTCTTGGAAATCCGACAGTCAAGAAAATCAAGATCAAGAGGACGAAAAAAGTCGCAATGGCAAGCATTGACCGTAGGTGTCAAGGAAAGAGCCGGCCGGATACTCCAAGCAGCACACCTAGCAGCAGAGCAACAAGTAAGAGGCCATCGCGTCATTCTGTCATGACATCTAGAATTGCTTCCAGACATTCCAGCCCTGCTACTGTCGCCACATCTGTGGCAGCGGAAGACGACGTGGATCTGGATGGCATCGCTATCATTGGTCTTGCCGGCCGATTTCCAGGCGCCAAAACCCCAGATGAGTTCTACCAAAAGCTCATGCAAGGTTACTCTGGTATCACGCCTGCCAGTAACACTGAGCGCAAAACCCTCCCCGGCAATCTCTGGGTGCCACAAGCTGGCTCCCTTGACAATGTCGAAGAATTCGACCATACATTCTGGCATTTATCTCGCGAAGAGGCTACAGAAATGGACCCTCAACAGCGACTGTTTCTTGAGGTCGCGTACGAAGCCTTGACAGACGCCGGGTACGATGTAGGTCACGGCGGAAACCCGGAATGTGGTGCTCACGCCGGTATTTTCGTGGGCTGTGCCAACAACGCCTATCACCTATATACAGAGTCGGTGGCCACAGATTCTTTCTTGAAAGAGAATCGCCCGATGGTGGCCCCTTCCATTTCTGCTCGAACAGCATACCACCTCAACGTCAGAGGGCCGAATGTCACCATCCAGACCAACTGTGCCAGCAGCAGTGTTGCTCTGTCCTTGGCATTTGATTCCCTCCGCCTAGGCCGTTGCGACATTGCAATCGTGGGAGGAGTTTCTGTTCAGCTATTCGAAGGTGGCTACGTGACCCAAGATGGACAGATCTTTTCTCCCAGTGGTGTATGTCGCCCTTTTGACGCACAGGCCGACGGCACCGTGCCGGCGGACGCCGTGACGTGTGTGGTCCTGAAACGCTACAGTACCGCAGTCCTGGATGGGACGTCCATGTACGCTCGCATGCTCGGAACTGCAATCGGATCTGATGGAGCTTTGGAAAAGGTAGGCTACCAGGTCCCTTCGCCCCGTGGCCAGGCAGAAGTCATCAAGTCGGCTTGGAAGACAGCGGGGCGTGTACCGAACAAGTTGCGATACGCAGAGATTCATGGCAGCGGTACTCCTATCGGGGATGCACTGGAACTAGAAGGCCTTGGCCTTGCTCTGAGGGAGTTGGGTAGCTCTCACCGGTTCACTGTTGGGTCAGTCAAGGGCAATATCGGCAATGCACAGCATGCTTCTGGACTTGTTTCCCTGATAAAGATCTGCAAGTCGATACAGGCTGGTACCATTCCACACACCAAGGGCCTGGAGCGCCCCAATGCCATGATCAATCCAGCTCTGGCGATTGATCTTGCCATGTTACCTACAAAGCTAAGTAGAGAGGACATTGTCGCTGTATCCGCTTCCGGCTGGGGCGGTGTTGATTCGCATGTTGTCTTGGGCTTTCCTCATCAGGATAATCTGCTCAAAAAGTCGACGACATGTGTGCCCGAGGGTCGATTCGACCGCAGAGCTCTCCAGGCTCCGAGGCTCGAGGGTTGTGCTATGCCGATAGCTCAGCCTTCAGGCACAATTGTGGACAAGAAACTGGGTCTAGCTATAAGTGCTTTCGTTCGGGTTGCTTCCGAGATCCTTGAGACCAAAATCGAACCCCAAAGCAATCTAAAAAATTCTGGTCTTTCTAGCGCGCAATATGTGGCGTTGATAAGTTCTGTGGCCAAGGAGTTGTCAGGGCCCAATATCGGGTTAGTAGAAGCTTATTTGGCCAATACTTATGAGCAAGCAGCATTGACTGTATATAGGGCTATTGGGTTTGTGACCCCTGTGTTGACGCCTACTTCACTGGCTGAATTGTTCGTCTCGCGGGCATCTCGCGGGCGTCCAACGCAGACACCTAGCCCTGCACTCCCACTGCTAAATGTGATCCGCCAGGGACACAAGAATTCCTTGTATTTCTTCATTCCGGGCTCTGACGGGTTGCTGACAGGCGCGGGGCCGCTCTTCGCTAGCCTTGACACGGATACCACTATTCTGGCAGCGGAACATCCACACCAAAACCCCAGTGAGGACTTCATCGGGGCCTACGCCGAACTTGTCGCCTCTGCGCTGGAGCCTCATATCAAGATTGTAACTCTCGTTGGTGTCTCTATGGGAGGGCTACTGGTTCCAGATCTGGCTCGTGAGATCCTCAAGAGCCCTGTGGTTGAGAGAGTGAAGGTGATATTGCTTGACGCCCCCGCGCCGGCGGCTGAGATACCACAGTGTGTCGGACTCGAGGCAATCTATATTGGCGCTCAGGATGGCCAGCTCCGCTCAGGACATGGTGTGGAGGAAGCCTGGGCAGAGGTTTTCCCACTGATGACGTTCGAGAGAATACAATGCGCCCATTCCGAAATTTGGGGGATGTCGCAGGCTGAGAAGACGGGGGCCATCATGTCGAACTTTTGTGAAAAGTAAGGCAGGGTTATTTGGATGCGCTGCCGCTGCAATTGTTGGATATATGCTAAGCCGACGATGGAAACACTGAAGGCGGGCAAGATATGCCGTGGCCAATTCTGAGATGCTTGAAAATGTCAGTTAAAAATTACGATTAGAATGCAAATTAGGAAAATAAAATATACCAAGTTTTACCCTGTCTTCTTCGCCTCGACTTTTCTCTGCTTTCGTCTTTACTCTGCTTTGCAAACCGTAATCGTCCAGCACCTCCACAATTTCGTCAGGCTGGCGACGTCGTCACTTGTCTCGGAACTCGTGACGCCCCCACAGCACCTGGGCTGTTATCAATAAATATATCTGCGCGTGCCGCCCGCTGCCCCGAATACTTCAACATTTCAGTCGAGATGATACGGAGTCCAAGACCCTGAACAAGACACGAAGGGCAACGCCGGCCTCGGGCCAGCTCTACTATCACAACATACGATGACGTCGGTCGAGACATCACAGCTACGCAATGGTAACCGATGACAACGCGTCGGCCGATGGCCCCAACGAGTCATTGAAAGTGTCGTCAAACGACGCAACAGATTCGAAACCTCACACTAGCCGGGCGACCACGGCAGTGACTGCTGTCGACATACAAACGCTGTCCTTCCCCGATGGATCACGAGGCACATTCCAAACACCAGGGGCCAGGTCGGTATCGACGCCAGTACCCAGCGGCTATGCTTCTCCTGGATACAAGGCGAGCCATTCGGGAGGGGATGCAGATGATGGAGCAAGCGTCATGAGTTTTGCGCCGACAATGCGACCGACCGGTGACATTGCGAGTCTATTTGTCGGCGACCTTGGCAAGCGCAGTGTGGCGTGGAACATGCTGCGCTCGCAGGCACCCACTGTCCAGCCATTTGAATCAAGCCGGTGCCGACAAGACGATATGCTGGCAAATTTTGAAGGAGAGTTTGAGCCGGTACCGGCCGAGGCAACAGACGAAATGGACGATGCGTCGCGAGTCACCATGTGGAAAGCAAAGCTCAAGCACTACATGATTCTCTCGTCCGCCGGGAAACCCATTTGGAGTCGCCATGGAGACTTGATGCTCATCAACTCGTCGATAGGAGTGATGCAAACTATCATATCCTTCTATGAGGGTGCTAAGAGTCCACTGCTAGGATTCACGGCCGGCGACGCAAGATTTGTGGTGCTGACCCGAGGTCCCCTCTACTTTGTGGCCGTCAGCAAGCTCGGCGAAAGCGACTCGCAGCTGCGCGCGCAGCTCGACGCGCTTTACATGCAAATTCTTTCTACGCTCACCCTACCGACTTTGAAAAAGATCTTTGTCCACAGGCCGTCGTCGGATCTGAGAAAGCCACTCGAAGGCACCGAGTCACTACTCTCTTCACTCGCTGACACGTTTACAAGAGGCTCGCCAACAACGCTACTGGGGTCACTGGAATGCCTCAAGCTCCGCAAGTCGCAGCGACACTCGATTAACAACACGTTTTTGAAGCTCCGCTCGGAAAAGCTTCTATACGGACTCATCATTGCAGGTGGAAAACTTGTCAGCGTCATTCGTCCGCGACGACACTCACTGCATCCAAGCGACTTGCAGCTTATATTTAACATGCTATTCGAGTCTGATGGCATTAAAGGTGGAGGAGGTGAAAATTGGATACCTCTGTGTCTTCCTGCCTTCAACAACGAAGGCTATCTATACATGTATGTCAGCTTCTTTGATGACGACCGGAACGCGCCAAAAGATGCAGCAGATGGCCAGGAACAACCAATCTCTGCTAGTCAACAAATCGCCATGGTGCTGATTAGCACCGACAAGGAGAGCTTCTTTGGCCTCCAAAAAATGCGCGATGAGGTGTCCCAGCAACTGGCAAAAAACGGCAGCCTGGCCTTTATTCGGAACGCCGTGCTGGCTGGGCGGCCGCAGATTGCCCAAATCGTGCCAGGAAACCCGATGAGCCACTTCCTTTACAAGTCCAAGGCCAACGTCCAATTCTGCATGGCCGCACTGGAGCCGCCGTTTGACGCCATCTCCGATCGCCGTCGGCTAATGAGTCTGTACCACGAGATGCATGCTGCCGTGCACGCCAAACATACGCACCTCAGAATCTTGCACAACACGAGCGAGGATTCCACGTCGCTCGCGTGGGTCACGCCGGTGTTTGAGCTCTACTGCGTGGGAGGGCCGAACATGTCGCGGGCGACCATGGGACAGGGCGCCAACCAGATTATCCAGTGGGCCAAGAAGGAAGAACAGCGGCTTTTTATTATTGGAGGCGGTGTCTTTTGATTGCCGCTATCGTAAATCAAGGAACTCAAGAAGTGAGATATGCCAACTCCCGAGCGTAGCTCAATAACCGTTTTTATATACAGAAAATAAAAGAAAACGCCAAGCCTGAAGCGCCTAGAAAATGAGTGATTCTTTTGCCACTCATGTGTGTACCCGCCCAGTCATTAAAATAAAGTAGATCATCCATGAACCTCCATCCCATTACTCGTTCAAAGTGTAGAACATCATCTCCCGCGGCATTTCAAATCTCTTCTCCTTTCTTCTTTTATTTGCGTGCTTCTGTGGTGGCAGCTTCGGCGGAGTGATCCACCTTTAAAAAGGACCCCTCAGCCGGCTCGTCAGGCGACGTTGGGCGGCTCTTGAAGATGAGTGATCTCCTGGCCCAGCCCCTCACGCGGTGGTTGACGCTGGGCTTGCGCATCGTCGTCGTCGTTGTCGTCGCTGTCGTCTTTTGACCCCAGGGGAACTCGCGCCAGGGCTCCGTAGGCGACTGCGCGGGGAACGAGGGCGTACGCACGGAGCTGCCGGGCGAGCAGCGGCGGATCGAGTCGTCAAGGCTGAAGCGTCCCTGGGAGGAGGACGAAAAGGAGCCCGGCGAGGCGACGGTGTAGTGGGAGGCGTTCATGATGGCCTCGGAAAAGGGCGCGTCAAAATCCTCGCGAAATCGTGGGCTGCGCGGGCCGGGGTAATCTGAGAGGCGCCTGGGCGGCATGGAGATGTGAAGCGTCGGCTTTGCAGACATGGTGTGAGCTTTTTATTTAGGTTGCGGGTTTTGGTTTTATGGATATGTGAAAGGTCGTCTGCAATGTTGGATGAGCCGTCTGGCGGAGGGCGGAGGGCGGAGGGCGATGACATATATCGAGCGGCACTGATATAAGGAGGTTGAGTATGACGGCGTACGACAGGACAGGACAACGAGACGGTGACACATTGAGAGTTGCAGCTTTTTAAACAAAGTGCCGGTCACGCAGCAAAGAGCAGCGGTCTTGGTGCAGGTGTGGGGATCAAGGGTCTCTTCAGATGCTACGCCTTGGCAATGGCTCCCGTCTTCTTGTCGTGGGGCTGCTTGGCAGCTAGTTGGCAAAAGGAACTATTAGATAGACTAGCCTAGCCCTATTGGCATGGAAACAATTGGTCAAGGCGACAATGTGGTGGGTACATGGCTTTAATTAGCCACATGTGTCAAAGGGCGAGTTCCAGACTCTGCTCTTCGACTTGAAGTCTGGAAAAGACAGCACCACCAGCAGTGGGCCACTGGGAAATTACACACATACACACACACACACACACACACACACACACACACACACACACACACACACACACGGAAAAAAAAAAAAACGGTTGATCCTTCGCAAGTCGCTAGTTGGCTCCAGAATCCCCAAGGGGCGCCCGCCGATCTCACTGGCTGCAAAAGCATAAATGAAAGGGCCAGAGAGTTCGAACCATGGCCAGGGGAAGTGGTGGTGCACGAGCCTAGCCAGGGGTTCATGACGCCTATACAGATGATCTATTAGTAATTTGTAGACGGTACGTGTTAAGGTTAGCCAAAAGAGGAGAAAAAGAAAGATGCGAAGCGAAATGAAATTACGAATTCTGGTGATACGAATACAGCTGCCAGCAACGAGTCTGCAAATGCAGCTTGTGTCTCGCACAAGTGTGACAACCACGACTGCTAGGCACGGTGTACCTAGGTAGCCCCCACCTTCATTTCGGCCACAGCCTTGGTTTGGACCTGGCCCCGTTCGCACGTGAGCGGTCGGGGTTGCAAGCCGAACGAGAATAATAATAATACGGAGTAATCTGTACAGATTAGGGGGAAGAGAAATCGAAAAAAATCAACGAGAAAAGCCAAGGCGCTGACACGGGGACGCGAAACCAACGAACGAACGGGACTGTAGTGGGTGCCCACGCACTGATGGGTATTTTATAGCGATTGAGCGTTGAGACTTTGTCGCCGTTTTGGACGGTCAATGGTCAATGGCCAACGGCGGCCCAAGCATGGACTGCCACCTCGCTGCAACAACTTGACTGCACCTGAAAACTGACACCTTGCAGTCGACTGCCGCCCGTGCATATGACTCGTCGCTTTGTTATATTGAGTATGCGGTCTTTTTTTACAAGCGCCAACTTCACCGCACACCTTTATATGCCACCTCCCACCATCACGCCAGCGCCATCATCATCACGCTGCCAGCGTTGCCGTCATCGGCCCTACATTGATGCCTGCCGAAAAGTCAAAAGATACAACAATACACAATTTTTGCTGCTTCTCGCCTATACTCGCCTTTTATCGTCCTCGCACCCGCACCTTCGTAGTCTGTTGTGGCAATGCCCGCCTCTCTTTACCTCGTCCCTCACGCTCTTGCCACCAAAAAAGCCATGTCGCCAAGTGGATGGGCAGGCAGGCAGGCGGGCAGCAAGTTGCTGCCATCCCTCAATCCTCAAGATCGATTGTTTCTCGTGCATTGGAACCGTGACTGTTCTGTCGCTCCATGCCCTGGCAGACAACGCAATGCACATCTTGCTCCGATATACTTGAAACCTTGCTCTTGCTGAAAACGATTGCCTTCTGACAACACTATCCTCACTTTGGCCCGGGCTGCCGACTCTGCTTCCGATTTCCTCCTTTCGACTTATTCTTATATTTATCAGCGTTGACCTACCCATTTAATCCCAGTGTGCTGAGCACGCCACCAAGTTGAACAACCCAGCTTCCCAACATTACAATGGATGTGTCTCAAACTCACAAAGCTGACGGCTTCCCTGCCCACAATGCAGCACCTCGAACCTCTAGCTCAAGGTCTTTAAGACCTCTAGGCCTGGAACAAGAGTCGGCAAGATGGCCACTCCGGACAGTGGACGATAATGCGGCGGCAGCTCGACAGTTGGCGGCCTCTCAAGCACGCCAAAAAATGTCACAGGGACCAGAGAATTTCGGTCATCATGCCACCGTCGATAGAGGTTTCTCCGCTACATATCATGCACCTCTACGCCCAAGACGCGGTCTCTACGACCCAGCTTTCTCCAGAGACCCAACGACGCGCAGCCTTGACGAGGGCCAGTTAGTCCATGAACGAAGGGTACGATCCTACAGGGACACAACATCCGAGATTATATCATTATATGCATCTCGAAATGCAACGACTCATAGCTCCGCCATGGTTCGACACGAGGATGATGCTTCCTTGAGAGCCTCTCACTCAAGGTACCCCGTCGGTCAACGCCACATGCAGTCAAACACTACGCATCTTCGAAATCCTTCTTGGCAGAATTCTAGAACGCCTGGGCCCTATCCTGCGCGGCTGAGGCGTCCCGGCACACGTATCAACTCACCCACGATGGCCGATGCTCGAAGCAGGGAGTGCAGCAGAATGATGGACGGCGACCGTGGCCCTCAAGTAAAGCTCGTTCCCAATAGCGAAAATTATGATGACTGCTAACACAGGAACAGAGGGTAGCACACAACCTCTACAAAATCTCGCTTGCTAACAACCAAAGACGAGCCCCGCCAATGTCTCTCCGTGCCGAAATGAACAAATCATCTAGCTCTCTGCCGTCTCGATCTTCACCCGGTCCGAGCCACTACATGACAGTATCGGGCCGCGCTAGAACGCCGAGTTCCACCGTGTCTTGGGCATCAAGACCCTCTGATCGGTATTACATGAGTTCGACTGATCAGAGCAGTAGATCCGCGAGCTTAACTTCAATTGTTGAGATGTACCAGCGGCCAATGACAACTAACAGCACTTGTCCAGCCTTGCGGCCTAACGGCACCCTGTACTATGATTATACCGAGGCTTTCAATGATTCGGGTCCTGAGGTCGCCCGCCACCCGGATATGCCGCTCTCTCCCGTCCCCCACAGAGCCGGCAGGGGCTCGAAGCCGGCCATCCTACAACAAGATATGGAATTGAAAATGCATGGTACCATAAATATCACTTCGGCCTCGGGACCTGCACGCACTGCTTGCCAAAGAGGCTATAGCCAGACAGGCAGCAGCATGGAGGAATCGTTTGGCTCGTACCTCCAAGGTAGCCATGATGATTCTATTGAGGAGATCGAACGGGCAATTGCGGATGCAATGTCCAATGCCGCGGCAGACAAGCTTATGGCAGCCTCGGAACCCATAAATGCTTATACAGAGGCTTTTGGTACTAGAAAGGGAGGAAATCAAACGGCGACGAATGATACTAATATATCTAGACGACTTCCTGCTACAGAAAGGCAGTACGGCTTAAAGACAGCAGCCCCGAATATGGAGAATACTAACAAGGCGAGGCGAGCATCTCAGTTGAGTCTCAACAAAAATGTCATGGCGCTAGATCCCGCATTTGCAGATTTTACGTCTTTGCTTTCTTCATTTGAAAGATTGGCAAAATCTCCCTTTTCGAGGCTCAGTGACGAGGACGATGCTGATGAACGACGCAGTAGACGAAGCAGCAAATTATCGACGATGGAAACGCTGGATGAGATGGAAATTGCGGAGAGCCCGTACCCGAAGCGTCATCATCGTAACATTGCCGCCGCAAGGACTAGCACCCCAGAGCTCAGTGCAGAAGAATGCCTGACCGAGCATCCATTATCGTCGGGAGAGGATGTACTGGTCCTCGCACCTGAACCTCTTTCCCCCCATCGTGAGAAGAAAGGCCGGAATGAGCTGCACCAACGATTCATGAAGGCGCTACCGCCTCTTCCGGCGGAAACGCTGAGCACTCATCCCGCTCAGGCGATCCAAGGCTCCGAGCCAAAGCTGAATAAGAACGACTCCGCCATCTCTCAGGTTCGCTCATTATCTCTTCGGAGTCACATATCACGCTCGGGTAGCCCCGGAAAATTGAAGCTGCGTGTTCGTACGCCACCCTCATCCGGAGAGACTGAGCACGCAGCGGCATGGAATGGTGTCCGACGAGAACGACGCTCCGCTGATGATGGTAGATCAACCAGCACTTTCAAGCCTCCTCCAAAGCTAAAGTTGAAAATATCGCGAAACCAGCTAGGCCAAGGGCGAACTGGTCAAACTGGAACAGTGATCCGTAATAATCGACTAAAGCAGTGTAATGCACTGGCGGACGTGGCGCCGCCACCACGCATCGATACTGACAAGAGAGCAGAAACAGCCGACGACGTGGCGAGAATAAGTGAAGGACATGAGCTTTTGGCCGCAACTGTCGCCCAACGGAATAGTGCAGGCGGATCGTGTCAACCATCTGATCAGTTCAATCTTTCGTATCCGCCCACTCCAGTCGAAAGTGCAAAGGTCATGTTGCCACGAACAGGATCTCTTCGCGAATCGATCGAAGAGATGGAAAGAGTGCAATCAGACTCCGGTGAGCCAGTAGTGCGCCGCGTTAAGCCGAAATTCTCGTTTCTACGATTACGTTACGCGAACCAGGCAGCACCCACGACACTTACCAAACCCGCACCTGGTCATACTTGCATCAGTAGTGAGCCCCATATGAAAGTTACAAAGGTCAATCTCCCTGAGGCCTCAACCAATCAGTCCGACTCAACTATGAATAAGAATTCCGCTAGAAGTGTGTCGATCAAGTCGGAGCGGATGGGCAATCGAGTGAAGCGATGGGCAACGGGCGCCAAGCGCGTGTTTCGGTCATACGTCAGGCGTACACTGATTCGGTCTCCCAAGAGGGCAAAAACGTAGAAGGGAGAGCATCTGGAAGCTCAAATTACTAGGTATGGCTGCCACTTTCCCGGCCCGGAATGAGATGAGTGGAAAGCGGCCCGATTGTATAAGTCATGGAACTGCTTGAGAGAGTCGCAGCTTTGCGCGCCAGAGATTATAGTTAATTGTGACAATACAGACTCAACTAGCAATATCATCAACCTTTTATCAATGATTCTCCCTTGTGAATATTTGAGGTGGATTTTAGACGAGGCCCCGGAAGTGGACGACATTAGTGTATTTTACCGACGGAGGCTCAAGTCCGAAGAGTTGGCCTTTGCGGGACAACCACATGACCAGTCAGGAAAGCCGGGCAATGATGGGGTAAATTGGGATAAAACAACTACATTTTTTTCTATACTCTGAGTTCATCAGGTCTCTTTTATTTTTGCAGAGTCTTTAATCAGTATGTCTGGGCGAGACTATGCGGTAGCGACTGGCCTTGATGTTCGCCTCGCCGCGCGAAACGGAAAACATACGGGCCCGACGTCGGGCCTTGCCCCCGGATTCTTACAAGCGAACATGCTGGTCCTTCCAGTCGAGTACGCCGACGATTTCAGAAGGCTCTGTGCACGCAACCCGGTGCCATGTCCCCTGATTGCCGAGTCCTCCAACGCGGGCCGTTTTGACAGCATCACGGGCTGCTCCCCAAACTTGACCACGACAGGCCGCTGCGACCTGCGGACCGACATTCCGGCGTACATGGTCTACCGCGACGCGGTGCTGGTCAAGTCACATTGCCGAGACATTCTCGAGGAGTGGACGGCCAGCCACGTCGCGTTCCTGATTGGGTGCTCGTACAGCTTCGAGACGGCGCTGGCGGCGGCGGGCCTGCCGGCGCGGCACGTCGCGACGGGGCGCAACGTGCCCATGTACCGGACGACGAGGGCGCTATGCCCAGCAGGGGTGTTTACGGGGGCAACGTACGTGGTGTCGATGCGGCCGTATCGGAAGGGGGACGTGGACAGGGTCAGGGCGGTGACGAGGCGGTTTGGCAAGACGCACGGCGAGCCGCTGGCGTGGGGGTGGGCGGCGCTGGAGGAGCTGGGAATTCGGGACGTTGATGCGCCGGAATGGGGTGATGCGCCGTTGACGGAGGATGGTAAGCCGTGGGGGGAGATGAGAGGACGCGAAGAGGAGGAGGATGGAGAGGTGCCAGTGTTTTGGGGATGTGGCGTGACGCCGCAAGAGGCTGTGATGAGAGCTGGACTGAAGGGGGTGGTGATGGCGCATGCGCCTGGGCATATGCTGGTGCTGGATGCTAGAGATGAGGATATTGTGAGCTAAAGGTTTGGAAAGAAATTGGAGGTTTGGGTCTTTTTTTACATGACAAATTTTATGTGGCATAGCACGCGTGCATTTGCAGATTCGTTCCCATGTGCCAGTCTGAGGAGATGGCGAGTGATGATTGAGGACTTACTAGAGGATGAGTGAAAGAGAGAATGGCCTCTCTCTATTGGTCTATCTGCAAATTTCTATAAGCGTTGGAAGAAAGAATGGATATCACATGTCATGCACCGCAAAACATTATCATTGTTGAAAGTAGGAGAATGCTGTGATGTTTACCTCCAAGGCTGTTGGCTACTTTGGAAGTCGTAAGCGCGCCTTGACTATTTTCGGGATAGCCAAATAACGAGGGCCACCCTAGAAGGACATGTTGGCACGGGAGAAGAGGATGCATTCTCACAAAAGTCTACTCGGTTCCGGAAAGAGATGAATTGCGCAATGTCCCGACAGCTCATAAGGCGACGGCCCAAGTGAAGATGGTAGAGACCCTCTAGGTGTCGAACCGCTAGAGACAGGTGCAGATATGAGAAGCTGCCAAGTGGGACGCAAACACCAAAAAGCACCAAGAAATCTTGCAGGGACCATGGTTGCTGGTTGCCCTGGACGGGTTTCGTTCCGTGGCGATCAAGAGCACAGTGGGCGTCGCTACGGGTCGGGTGTCGTATTCCATCAAGCTCCAAGCTGTCCAGGGATGATGATGATCTAAAGCGCGGATACAAGTCTTCGCCCTGGCTTTCATCCTGTGGCTCATCGCAATGGAGAACAGTGATCCATTATTGCATCAAGTTCGATGAAAAAGAGAAACAAGGCTTTATACACGGGGAACGTAAACCATGGGTGGGCATGTCGACGGCCTAGCAAGCCTTGAAGCCACCACCATGTATATGCAGCCAACTCCAACGTAACCACACCGACAAAGGTTCTAGGGGCGAACTTCATCGCTCGGAGCAGATCAAGGAGCTCTGGTTCCGGAGTGCGCAGAAAAATAGCGCTCAAGAGCTGGAAGAGCCATATGACGGCGCCGACTGAAAAAGTCAAAAGGAGGCTCGTCCAGAACATGAAGGCGATCATGTTCATTAGTCTCCATGGATGTTGTGAAATGCGCCTGTGCTGACTGCCGTCTGAGAAATGAGTAAACAGTAAGTTCTCTTAAAGCACTAGCTGTGCTTCCTCATCGCCACGTAGCCATGTCTGTTCGTCTTGTGGGTTTGTTTCGTATAGATAACCTCTCAGACTCCATCTCGGACAAGTTTTCTCGCGACAGTGGCACCATTTAGTAAATAGGCCTGTGAATCAACTTTAAAAACCCTAGCTCACTCTTTCAAAAGTTGCATTATTCTTTCGGTTGAAAAACAAAATAAGTTTGCCTGGCTGAGTTGACGCGGACAAGGTTACCAGCAAAAAGTGACCGAATTTGAGCTGCTTTGATGATTTGACTCAGGTTTGGAGAGACGGCAACAGACAGCAGAGCAGGTGGGCTCTTTTTATATCAAGCAAGCGCCAAAAAGCCTTTCATTAAACGTAGGCGGCGTGTATCTAGCTTTGGGGGCTTGAGGTGATGATGACGCGTGGAGGCAACCAAGCAAGAATCAAAAAGAAATCATCCTCACCTATGACCAGACAGCCACCACAACCATCTATAATTATGGTTGGTAAAGCACGGGACATGCCAAAGTATAGGCTACTAATTTTTATTTTTCGTGTATTAAGACTATATTGTTAATGGCTTTTTTGGTGCCCACTAGGCAAGATAGGCCTGTGTTGTACAAGTGAGGAGAAGCGAGCAAACTACAAGTGGCGTCCCACGAGTCACCGGTTTATTCTTGTTTTATCTTTTAAGAGAATTTACCTCATAAACCTTTTGTCAAAGGCAAGCTATTATAGTTGTCGGTCATTTGTTCATCAATTGTACTTCTATTACATATATGCTAAGCGGTTCTGGTAGATAGATCTGTGTCCGTTGCCTAAAACACCTTCTAATACTATAATTTTCAAGTATTCAACTAATTACCTTGGGCTATTAGATAAACTAAAACGGTGCCCTATATAAACTCTGTAACTGACCGAGACCCCGCTGAAACCCCGCCCCCGCCGCTCAAGACCGAGGGCGTCAGCGCCTGACGGACCCGGTTCAGCCGCTCCAGCCGGGCACCACTCACTAACGTTACCCTTTTTCAACTTCAACATATTGCAGCCTGCAATACAAGATTTTGACAGTGTGCGTTTGGCCTGCGGGCCACTGTTTCATTTTCCTGGATGTCTATTTCATGTGTGAGTAGACGAGCCAATCGCAATGGAAGAAACGCAGACTCCGATGGGAGAGTCGATTCGCACCTCGTGAGTTTGCCGGGATTCTACATCTCTTGGTTGTCATTTTACTGACTTGAAAATAGGTGTGAACGATGTCGCCGTCGCAAGGTTCGCACATTGGGTCATTTATCATTGAATATCATTGACTCATTTTTGGAAACAAAAAATTAGATCAAATGTGATCGCAAAAGACCCTGCTCCCGATGTGTCAAGGCCGGCAAGGAATGCATCCTGCAAGGCACCGGGGAAAAGCAACGGTAACCCACGAAACTTTATACTCCCCCCCCCCTACTAGAGCTAACTTATTCCCACACCACAGCCCAGTGTCAAAGAGCTATGTGACTGCCCTCGAGGGCCAGATTGCCGCGCTCGAGCAAGTCATCCGCCGGCTCGCCCAGGCCGACGGCGCAGAGCGTGACGAGATCCTGGCTCAGCTCCCGGCTTTGTCCGTTGCTGCCGCTCCAGACGGCGGCGTCGGCGGCGTCGGCGGCGTCGGCGGCTCGGGACCGGAAAAGACGGAGACGCCGCCGGATCCCAGCGTCGTCGCCGCGCGCCTCCGATCGGGCCAGCTCCGGCGGTTGCACCCCAGCCAGGGCGCGCAGTTTTTTGGCGGCACCAGCTTCCTGCAGATGCATCTCTCCCGCGAGTCGTCGATGCCGGCGGGCAGCACCTCGGCGCCTCTCCCGCCACCCACCGCAGGCAGCACGCTCCAGGACGCGGGCTTTGATGCCGCTGCCCTACCCTCCATCATCATGCCATCCGTAGGCCTCGTCTCGGAGTCGGATGAGTCGCCGCCGCCGCCGCGCAGCAGCGCGTTCCAGTACGCGCCGCACGACGAAATGTCGCAGAAGCTCATGGCGACGTTTTTCAAGGAGCAGTACCAGTACAGCATGATTGTCTACCGCGAGTACTTTCTGCGCGACTACGACGTGGGCTCTGGCCAGCACTACTCGGATGTGCTGCTCTACGCCATCTGCGCGCTCGGCGCTCTGCAGCACGACGACACGCTCAACGTGTCCGATGTCTTTGCCGGCCAGGCGCAGGCGCTCCTCTACAGCTCGCTCGACAGCCCAGACTTGACGCTACTGCAGGCGCTGGTGCTGCTGGGCTACCGCGAGATTGCGGTCGGGCGGGCGTCCAAGGGCTGGCTGTTTTGCGGCATGGCGTTTCGGCTCGCGCACGAAATGGGCTTGCACCTGGACCCGAGCAACTGGGAGGGCGGGCCGGAGGGCGGCGGCGGCGGCGTGATTGTACACCGGGACCGTGAGATATTGCGGCGCGTGTACTGGGCCGTCTTCGTGGCGGACAAGCAGCTGAGCCTGTACTTTGGCCGTCCGCCCGCGCTGTACCCCAACGAGTCGGACGTGCGCAACACGATTCGCCTGCAGTATCCGCCCGACTGGCAGGGCCTGCTCGAGACGTACCTCTGCGAAAAGGTGTCGGCGACCGAGTTCGAGGATGGTGTGGCGCTGGTTGGGTCGTTCATCTACCGCGCGGAGCTGTCCAAGATTATCCACGTCATGATCACGGACCTATTTGAGAACCGGCGTGGCGACTCGGACCCGGCCGTCGTTGCGGCAAAGTCGCGCCAGATTCACGTCTCGCTCACAAAGTGGCTGTCCAGCTTGCCGGGCACAGTGCACTGGAATCAGTGGACCGTGGGCAAGGTGCCACCGTCGGTACTGCATTTACAGTAGGTGCTCTACTTCAAGGAGACGGAGGCAAGGCTGACCAAAGATTTCAGCATGGTTTTCCACACAGTCATGATGATCCTCCACAGGCCACCCTCCAACATGTTTGACAAGCCCGGCATCGCCGAGAGCGAAGACGTCGAAATCTGCTACGAGTCGCTGCAGGCGATCCAGCGCTTGATGCGCAGCTTCTCGCGCTTCTACCGATACCGCTCGCTGCCTCTGGATTTCGTGCAGACGCTGGCGACGGCGACAGGTATCGTGCTGATGCGACGGTACCTGCTCAAGGCTTCGTGGACGGACCCCGAGGTTGAGCGGTCCGTCTCGCTGCTGCTGGACGCCATGAGCGAGATTCAAAACACGTGGCCGCCGGTGCGCGAGATTCGCGACACGCTGGTGCGGGCGCAGCAGAGCCAGGCAGTGCTGCCTCCTGACGTGCCGTTCGCGGGCAATGACTTGATGACGGGGATGCATTTCGACGTGGCGGCCATGGGCGATTTTATGCCCGCCTTTGGCAGTGGTGGTGGTGGTGGTGGTGAAGGGGCAGATGAGGATATCGAGGCGCTGATTACGGATGAATTTTTGAGCGCGCAGCTGCAGACGACTGAGGAGATTCTCCAGCCGTTTGACTTTAATCAGCCTCCGGAGATGAGTTAGGTAGGAGACGTGACAAGATGGACAGATAGGAGGCGCATGGCGTGCAACGACTTGACGAGCATTTGTAGACTAGACGGAGAACAGAGGTTGGAAAATGTCGGAGTTTCTAGGCGAGGCAGGAGTTTGGATATGAAATTTATAGAGGCTTTTCCGATGAGGTTGATACCACTAAATAGGAGGCCTTGACGCATGCTACTTTGCCCAAGTTTGTCGATGATGCTGATACAGCGTTTGCATGTCGCGGTATGTAGGGACGCTCACGAGTTAACGCGCGATGACAGACTCCATTGCCCACGGTGTCGCCGAACCTGCGAGCCTCGAGAATTTTCGCTTGGTAATAAATAATAATACAGGCACGAACTTGGAGTAGCAGCGGGATGTTATCGACAGGGACCTGGTGGAGCGGCTGCCTCGTGTGTCTCCAACGAAAACGGTCGGGAAGGTGAGCGGAGATGGAGAGGTACTTGGCACTCGTAACATTTCCAGAAGCTGGCTCGAACTGCCAGCGAGTTTTCTCACTTTGCTTCCCCTAGGCTTGCTCGAAGTTGGCGCGATACCGTGTCAGCCTGGTAGTTAGTTAGGGGCATGAGCTGGGAACGGCTGGTATGTATGTATCATGGGATTGGTCAAGATTGTCATGTGTGGGCGGACAGGCTGTGATGGCGCCCATGTCCGAAAATAGTGCCAGCCTCAGGCCCGAGCACATTTGCTCGCCAGAGATATGGAAGAAAAGGAAGGGCTTTTTGGGTTTTAGAAGCACATGGTCTAACTACTTGTGAATTCTCCATGGCATTGGTGAGTATAGCCCGTTCTTATCGGGCGATTCTTGGGCAGATGCATTATGCAGCGGCGCGCAAGTGATTCCAAACGCCACGTCGTCGCAATCCATGGCCGCGCGGAACTTGACCTTGGCATTGTAGATGAACTCGGCACTTGTAAGTTGTTTTCACGAGTGGAGGGTTGGCAGATGCGGGGATTCTGCATTCGCGGCAAGATGGCCAAGCTAATCCGTACTAATCTGGCATAAAAAATGAGGGCAAAATTGTATCACACAACGTGTCGACGCTGACGCGACAGCGGACGTCGACGCTGCCAAGCATTGGGCGAGATGGATGCGCGGTGAGGCGGAATTCGTCCGGTCTGCCTCCGTGATTGACGCATGATTCAGGCCAGCGTGGTGAGGCTGCCATGTCTTTGCTTGGGCCTCGTCTGGGGTATGTTCGGTCCATGATGTGTATTTAGAATCCTGACCGACTCACGGCCTGATCAGAATAATCTCAAATGTTGCCGCATTGCTGCCTGAGATACACACTGCGTGGTAAAATAATCGACAGGGTCGTTCGAGATGAGCAAGTCGTCGAGAGCCTAGAGGTGCTCGTTTGGGTGGCATGGTGGAAGCGATGGCTGATCAAAATGAATATTGGGGATGGATGCTAGTTATGTGACTATGCAACCACGGCCTATGGTGCGACCATGGTTCATCAGTAAAATAATCCACGTCACTCTCTTTTCGTAGAGTCATGAAACAATCGGCTATTATTATTACAGCTCTAATTAATAACTAGGTAACTATCAACTTTTTGCCCCAAAATAATATGGCACCCAACGGCAAGTGCCCGCTATAGGTACTGGTAAGCCTCCCCCCTGATAACGGTGGTCTGACAGGCACAGCCGCCGTTTGTCACTGCCAAGGCACATGGTACCGCTGACCTCGTCCTACTCCTCCTCTCAAGCCTTTCGTTTGTCCTTGTTTTCTTCGGAAGAGAGTCAAGATCACTTCCAAAACAGGCTGCGAATCTTGACATCGTTTCAAGCCTCCTCCATGTCGCCCAAAGTCTAACCGGCCGCGGCCTCTTCGTCTCCAAACGGTTGCCGACAGCATGGCCGACGCTGCGCCCACGACATCACCCTCCCCGCCGTCGACCCCCAACCCTGATACCACCGCTCTGTGTAGCAACGTCTCACCATCAGTCTTTGAGCATCTCCCCGACGAAATCATCTCGCAGTACGCACAATCGAATCGTGTTTCAAAGACCCGTTTTACCAAGTCACTAACGATCTCCGGCAGAATCCTGCTTGTCGCCGATCCCGACTGCTTCGCCTCCCTCATTGTCCTCAACCAGCAGACCCGTCGCGTCTCCCAGCAAGCCGACCTCTACGCAAGCCAGCTTCAACGATGCGCCTCCTACGCCACCGCCCACGCTGGCTTTTCCAAGGTTCAAGATGATGACCTGCCCAGATTCCGCCGCCTCTTTGCCCGTGAGGTCAAGCGCAATCTCTTCAACGCCTACAACCGCCCCTCCGAAACGCTCGTCAAGCTGGTTTCAAACTCCAATAGCTCCTCCTCCTGTCCCGGTGGCGAGGGCATGCAGTTTAGTGCCTCCTCCAAGGGCCATTACCTTCTCGCCTACAATTCATCTCGAATCTACGTCCTCGCCGTCAGTGGCCCCGATCTTCAAGTCAAACGCGAACTCAAAATCCAACGCCGACCCGTATCTGCCACCATCACCGACGATGCAGCCACTCTTGTCGTACTGTCCACCGAAATGCAGGTTAACCTCTACGACCTCCAAGTGAGCCCGCCTAAAAGAAAGCATGCTATCATTCTCGACAACAATCCTCGCACCATTGCCATCTCTTCTTGCGGCTCCGTCATGGCCGCCGCCTACGATTCTGGAATCGAAGTCTCCTCCCTACACCCCAATGCTCTGTCAACCGAGCGCCGCCAGGTCAAATGTGATCCTGTCGACAACCTTGCATTTTCCTTTGACGGCACACAGATTCTGGGCACCACGATACACTCGAATCCTCCCAACACGGTCGTCTTGACCGCTCCTTACTATGACCCAGCCACTGTCGCCGACCAGGACAACCTCAGCGCCATGTGGACGACTTCGATTCTCTTTCCCAACACTAGTCACGATTGCAGCCATGCTGTTCTGCTACAGAACGGCACCCAGGAGGAGGCTTGCTGGGCTTTTGCCTATGATCGCAGCTTCGAGGCGTTTCGCGCCATTCGCATCGACGACCTCCGCAACGGCACCACCTACTTTACCGGCCCAGTTTCACAACCTTGTTCGCAGTCCAAACTTCTTCCAAGCACCCTACCAGCTGCTGCCTACCATGGTCATTTAGTGGCAGCTGGCTTCCACGGTAGCCAAGTCTGGGTATATGGCGTGCCCGAAGATTTGGATGCCGTTCCGGAACCCCAGCTCAGTATTTCCGAAGGCTCCTCCGGACCCGGCAGGAACAGCAGCCAACAAAGCAACCTCTCGCGTCACAACTCATCTCGTGGTCAAGATGAAAACACCAATCTCCCCCAATGGCAGCTTCTGTGCGACAAGACTCGCAATCACTTCATCGCAGGTACAAAGGTCGCTGATCTGACTGCCATCAGCACTGTCAAATGGGTAGAAGGGTTTGCCGACTCGTCTGCAAAGGATCGCTTGCTGATTACCTCGCGAGGAATATCACCCTCTCTACTGGTGACCGATGAAGAGGACATTGACTTTGTAGATGGCGGTCGCGTGTGTATCCTAGATTTTGAGTACGGCCCGAGGAGTGGATCAAAACGTGAAGTCACCATCGACGTCGGGACAGATGACGCCGAGATCTTGCAAGAAGAACAACGCGACATGGAGACAGAAGTAGCCATCGTGCGCCGGCGCACCGTGGTACAGAACCGCTCTAGCCGCAATCAGTTGCTCCGCGCCGCCACCACCGCAAGCCAGCATCTCATGCCACCCATGCCACCCAAGCAGTCAACAGAGGATGATGACCCCCTTCTGCCGAGAAAGGTCGGAGTTAACCCTGTCAACAGGACCGAGGAGGGAGAGGAAGAATCATTTGTTCCCACGGACGAAATGGAGGCGTTGGATGCCCCGTACTCTCATGCAAGTCCTCGTTCCACGACAACCCTGCGACGTGCTGCCACGGCCGCTGCGGTAAACCGTCGACTTAACCCACGTACCGCTGATGGCCAGCGAGTCGTCTATCGCCGCGCTGACGGGCGAGGTGAACTCCCCCACGAGAGCGACGCTGATAATTGGGTTCCTCCGCCACCTCCATATCAGCCAGACGACCCTGGCACTATGCCCGCATTCCTCCGACGGCCAGCCGTTGCACCGCTGCCGTCACCGGTACGACCGTTTACTGCCCTTGCGTCGGCGCATACTTCAGCATGGCCTGGTCAGTTTTCTCCTCGTGCCCAGCAATTTCAGATGCATGGGGTCAGCATCCCTCTTCGTCAACGAACCGCAAGCGACGAAACCACGTATAGTAGCATGCAGCGATTTGAGGAAATCCCACGCCCGCTATCAACGCCTTCGGCCATGCCAGTAGATGCCGAACCGATATCAGATGATTTGTACGGAGTTTCCCCATCTGCCTCGCCTGCGCCGGAGGGCCAATCGGCTAGGGGTGTATCGGAGGAGCCACAAATGGAAACTGTTTCTCCAGATTTGCGCCAATCTGAAACGGCAACCGTAACGACTACCCCGGCAACCCTTGAATACTCAGACGCAGTTGAGCAGATTCAGTCAAATCACGGACAAATTAACAACTTGGATTTATCGGTGGCAATCCCCCCAGCACAGCTCTCTTTAGTCGGCGAAGAACAAGTGCATGCTCGCAGACTCTCCAACGCGCAAACTTGGCCTTTGGTAGGCCCCATGCAACCGCAGCAAGTGCGGCCACCTGTTCAGCACGACATTGCAGCGTACTCGGCGCCCGCATCAGACGCAACCATGGCTGAATTGGCGTCGATTTCGTTTCCACCACCTCCCAGCAGTGATCAAATCAACCGACTGAATAAGAGAATAAGCATGGGCGCTCCGCGACGTCTTTCTGGCGGAATTCTTAACCAATGGTCTGTCCCAGGTAGCCGAGCAAGCTTGATGGAACCACCCACCAAGCATCACTCTGTCGAATACGAGTCAACGCCCGATGTGCCACTAGTCAATCCCGACGAAGACCAGCCGCTCATCATCAGCACGCCAAAGGGTGTGAGCGGTGCCTTTGACTCTCCTGGGGAGACACAAATACTGGCGCCAGTGCCTCGACGACCTCGACAGTCTATTCCTTTCAATCCAGGCCAACCCACCCAGCCTGTACAATCGCTATTCCCGTCGCTGCCAAACGACGGCGGCAATGGTCCATCACAAAAGGCCCGCCATCTGCCTTCATGGTTGTCCTCGCCACCAGCGGGCTCAACGAGATCACCGATGCGCGTGAGCCGGAGACCTAGCAGAGCAGAGCGGGGAGCCGCAAAGAATATTGTGGACGCCAAAAAGCGTGGGTGGAGGCCCAAGTCGAAAAAGTCCAAGGAACCTCAGCCAACAGGCTCTGGCCTGGAAGACTCGAGCTGGACAGATGTTCCACCGCAGCCCCCACAGAAGGACCATAGGAAATGCGTGGTCATGTAAATTTGCAGTCGAGTGAAGTGGCCTAGTGTGTGTGCTATGTTGGGTACAGGTTAGTTGCGTCTGTGTTTGTGCATTGTCATGAATCTTTGGATAGCGATATGAGCGACTTTTTAGATTATCATCATTCCGCATCTTGTCTGACTTGCGTAAGCCATCATCATTTATCATTGTGGAGAATCTGGAGTGAATACATGCACATGATGGCAGAGTCAACTTGGCTTAATATTTAACATTTTGATATTTATGTCTAATAGTCGTCAAAGACTAAGGAAAAAATCCAAGAGAAGTACAATTATCTAAGTGATGTTGTGTGCAAACTCTCCCGTCAAGCCTGAAACTAAAGAATCAAATAATGCTGAAACAAGGCCGAAATCCCTCCGATAGAGGGGAAAACAAGATGCAGAAAAAAAACAGAAAAAAAAAACAGATGATGCTGTTCCCTCGCCATGAAATCGTACATGTCTATATCATGAGATTTGGTGAATTATGCAAGAAGACGTAGAAGATGATTTGGAAAAAAAAAAAAAAAATCATTTCAGAGACGCGGCGGCGTACCGGGCACATAGCGCTTCCCGCGGTACAGATCCCCGAGGTCGGCCTTGTCCATTAATTGCGAAAAGGTAGTCATTCTCGTCATGCGATCCTTGGCGCCCCCATACGCTTCCCGCTGCTGATACGGATACTGTTGCTGTTGTTGTTGCTGCTGCTGCTGCTGAGGCACCGCATATTCGTCAGAAAAGACGTTGATTCTCTCGTCGTCAGCCATAGCATAGAGATGCTGCGGCTCCCGCGAGATACGCCGGCTCGAGGGTCGCATGCTGCGAATAGGCGCGGGCTTGCCGGTGACGACGTGGCCCGTCCTCAGGCCCGTCTCGTCAAAAATATCCGACGATGCGAGCGAGTAGCGCCGGTCTTCGGCCATTGACGGGTTCGGCGACGAGAATGGGTTCGGAAACTCTGGGTCGTCTCGGCGCTGCTGCTGCTGCCGCCGGTTGATGGAGGAGGCCGGGGTGGGGATGCGCGGGGGGGCGACGCCGATGCCGCCGCCGCCGCCGCCGCTCCACCGGCTGTTGACGGGCCGTTGGCTGATGGAGGAGGCGGCCGAGGGAGATTTGAGGATAAAATCGCTGCGGTACGAGTTTTCTTGGAGAATGGGCTCGGAAATGTAGAGGCCGCGGGCGCGGACGGAGGAGGAGGTGGTGGAGCCGGCGCGGTGGTAGCCCGTCTTTTCGCGCAGAGGGTAGGCGGCGGCGGCGCGCTTGCGGCGGCGGCGGACGCAGAGAATGGCGACGACAATGAGGATGAGAAGCACGAGGGTGGCGCCGACGACGCCGCCAATGATGGACATTGTCTTGGACTTGATGGGCTTTCCAGCGTCGGCGTCGCTGCTGCTGCTGCTGCTGTCTGGCGTCGAGGTGGCGGTTGCGGTTGCGGTGGCGGTGGCGGTCTGCGACAACGTGGCAGCGTCCGTGGCCGTCGTCTTGGATGCGGTTGACGTTGCTTCTGCTGTCGAGGAGGACGACGACGACTTGCCGCCCTCCTCGCCGGGCTTCTTGGACTGGCTGGCGTTGCGGACGCACACGCGGTCGGCGCAGGCGTACCCAAAGGGGCAACAGCCGTTGTCGCAAGTCTCGAGGTCGACGTCAAAGACCGAGGTTATCACGGTGGCGTCGGGGTTCTCTTTCGGGTCCTGCAGCTTCACGTCGCAAGTAATGGGCGAAATCTTTTCGCAGGACCGGCTCTTGGGGCAGCAGAGCGCCGTGGTGAGCCCGGCGAGCGGCAGGCACTGCTGGCCAGAGGGGCAGCAGAAGCCCGACGGCAGGGAGGACGGGCACGCCTCGAGGTCCTTTTTCGGGCAGACGCCGCTGTCGCGCGAGTTGGTGTAGAATTCTTTGGGTATAGCGTGGACGCCGCTGCGCGCGGCGGCGGCGAGCAGTGCGAGCACGACGGCTCGACGTCGGTGCATCGTAGAGGTGTGTTCTATGTAGGTTGATTTGGGAAGAAGCTGCGAGATGTTATGGATGGTCGGTGGGAGTTGATGGCTGGTCGTAGTTGATGGTCGTATCAGACGGCTGGTTGTAGTAGATGGCTGGTCGTATTAGACGGCTGGTCGTAGTAGATGGCCTGTCGTAGTAGATTACTAGTCGCAGATGGCTGATGGTACGTTTTCTGGGATAAAAGCAAGATATGGCTATGATGTGTGAAGCTGCGGCCAGCCGCAGATTGGCCAAGAAGGAGGGCGAAGAAAAGACAGTGAATGTGTCGAAGCCTCAAAAATACGGTTACGATGTGGTGGTGGGCGCGTAATAATATCAAGAGAGAAACAAAATGTCGATTTGCTGTCCAGCGCAAAGAATCCGTGTGTCTGGTTCACAAGGCAGCGTAAGACAAAGGAAATACAAGTAATGCAGCAGGAGAGGAAAAAAAGCAAGCACACTGTGAAGCACAAGTCGAAAAGGTGAAAGAAGAAGGAGAAGGAGGACCGGGGGGGTGGTGGTGACATGGCAAAAGGAGAGGTCACAATCGAATGCACACAGTGAAACGTCATATCATCTCTGCAGAAACATCAAGTATTGGGAAGCGCCTAGAGGCTGGACACGGGCCGGACAATGTGTGGGAGAAGGCAGTCAGCAAGAATCGAGGACGAATGCCTTGGGGCGGAGCCCGGCAGTGGCAGTCTCATGTCGTGCCATGACGCAGTAGCGTGAGCGTGGATAAGATTTCGCTGGAAAACGACATATGGCTGGCTGACATGGACGAGAGCAGTTTGCGTGAAGTGAAAAAGGTGCGGCGCTGCATGTTACAACAAGCGCAATGTATAGATGAATCGACAGGCCAAGAGCGCCTTGTTGGACAAATGCCGGTCTGGGGTTGTGGCTCCACAGCCAGGTTCAAATATAGATTCCAGGGCTAAACAAAGATGGCATGTAGCGATTATTGGGGTCCGTTGAGGTATGTAAGCAAGAAAATGGCAATTTATAAAAAAAAAAAAATAAAGAAGAAAGACAGGGGACAATAGGACGGACGACTGGTTGTGGATGGGATCATCGATGCTTTGGCGCCGAGGTCCCCAGGGGGGGCCTTGGTGTCGCAGTTTTGGCCAAGTTGGGTAACCTGCAGCGCCGTGATTGGCCCAGAGCACATGATAGTTGGTCTTTTGCAAAAGAGAAAGGATAGATGGGTGTAAAGGAGGAGGGAAAAAATTGATCAAGAATAAAGTGATAAAGTGATAAAGTAATAAAGTAATAAAGAACAAGTTGTTATCAAAAAGCTGGTTCGGATCAGTGGGAAAAAATAGGGCTCATAGCAGATTCACTATACTAAATTTACTCTCTGTCTCAAGCACTGCTCATCACCTGCAGACGTTTGCTGCACCTTGGCGCCCGGCGCAAGTCGCACTTCCCTTTCTAAGCAGCGAGCATTACTTAATAATTAGTACAGATTATTGGCGGTGTATTACTACGCGCCCAATGATACAACAACGACCGGCCTCCTCTTTTGAGTTTTGCAAGCCGCAAGTCAAAACAGAAGAAGAGTAGAAGTGGTGTTTTGGAGCGCAAAAGCTGGGCGAGAGGGAACAAAGAAAAATACGAGGCCAACACGAGACGGCGTTTACAAATTCACACGAGGTTCAACAGCAGCCCTCCCCCCCCGATATTACGGGCGCTATTTATTGTACGCAAACCGAAACGAAAGGGGAAATGGAAGAGAAAGAGAGGGCCTCTCTCAAGTAACTACCACTTTGAACCCCGGATCCGCCCGCCGCTTCACATGGCAACAACGACAAGCAGGGTTCTTGGCCCCCAACAGAATGCGCACAAATTGTGAAGAAAATGGAGATGAAAATGTTGGTTTGTAGTTGCAGCGACAACGGTAGATGCACGCCCTCTCTCGTGAACTCTCTCGTGAACTCTCTCGTGACACTTCTTTTTTTTTTTTTTAGGCATTCAAGGCCTTGCTCGCCGAAACCAGCAAAGTATTCCGAACCCTCCGCTGGCAGAGTAGAACAGCGAAGCCCCGGTCCTAGTCTCTTAAAAATCCATCACGAGACCTTTCTGGCCCGTAATAAGGCGATAAAGTCGGTCAAGAAGGCTTTTAAAAAAAAGGAAAAAAAAAAAAAAAACTACAAAGTCATAGTCACAGAGAACAAAAAGAGCTAGTCATCTACATAGTCTCGCATAAACAGGGCCCTTTTTCAATCTATCAGTCTACATAGTCATGTCTTAATCTCGATAAAGGTGGGTTTTTCCCTTGCTACAGCTAGTAAATACTAAATACACATCATCGCGACAACCTATTGGGCTGTTGGACCGCCAATTTAGCATGGCATAACATAGGCAACACCGCATTTTCCATACTTTTTTTTTTTTACGCCCAAAAGAGAATAGCCCATTGGAATCTTGTTATAGCCACTCTCTCACAACTTTAATAAGATTTTTTTTCCCTTTTACATTCTTTTTCTTTTTAGCATGTGGCAGATATCACGAGCTGGAAAGAATACAAGGGAATGGGCGTGGCGTGAGCAGTTGCGTTGGCGGCCTGGCGGGTTGGGCATCAAGATGATGCAGGTTGCGCATTCACCCGTTTCTCGGTCCTTTTTTCTTTTATACAGTGCGAGAAATCATCCCCCCCCCCCCCTCCCCCTACACGCCCTCCCACACGCCGGGTCTGTGAAGAAGATCTGCGAGCGCATGCAGTGTCATGCTTTGCTGTGACCCGACAAGGCAGGAGATGGGAGGAGGCCTACACACGCAATCAACACGGCCCGTGTTATTGGTTCGTCCACGGTTTGAGGGGTCAAAAAAGCCTTGGTCGGGAAGAAAAAGGGACTGCGGGTGCGGCAGAGTTGTACGGTTTCCGATTATGCAAAAGAATTATGTGCATGATTTTTGCGCTCTTCTTGTGTACAGTCTCACAATGGAGGGGGGTAAGGTGTCTTTTCATCTACCCCATACAAGAACTCGTACGGAGCAGCTAGAGAGGTATCCTCTCGAAAAGTCTGGCCCTGTCTATGAAGATTCTACGATACTGAGGGAAAAGAATTTCTTCAAATCATGCACAATCGTCTAGTTTTTCCACCTGTGCTGTATACTCTTATCCAGCCGTCTTGGTGCATCCCATGTCACTCTGCATCGCTTCTCTAACATGACACTAAAAAAACAGTCACCCTTGTATCGAGTCAAAGGAAAATTTGACTCGCAGCGATTGAGATTGATAGACCAGACAGTCTGGAGGAGGAGTTGCGAATCAAGGCCCAGCAGCTGCAGACCGACTCAAAGAAGTGGGCTGGGATAGGCATTTTCCATGCCAACGTTTTCACTATATTTTATAGTTTCCCTTTGTAGACAAGCATAAATCCCATAATCCCGTCGTATTGAAGTTTTCCTTGTCAGTTGCACATCATTATGGTCACCAGGATCCAACATCTATCGGGTCTTAGGCCTTGCATGTAACTTATGCCAGAAATATTCCAGGCTAAATCGTGGTGTGCAAGCCATCACATTAAAAGACAACAAAAGAAGCCCAAAAAATGACGAAATGCATGCAGAGCCCAAAACTCATCTTGATAGTTCATGCACCCAACCATTACAAATTACTAGTGCGACTTGCAACCTGGATAGTCACCCGGATCGATAAGAGGAGCCCAGGGTCAAAGTCCAAAAGAAAGCACACTACGGAGTAGAAGCCCACCAACTTGCGCAGGAAATACCGTTTGGGGTATTCTTGCCACATGTTGTGCAGATGTGAACGAGTCAGGTCCCTTCCCACCCTCGTGCTCGCCCAATTGGAATACACCCAGCATCACGTCCCGAGTGTCAAAGCCCTTCCCCGCCGCACGGTCCCTATCCATCGACAATGGGGGGGGGGATACACCACAGCCCAGCCGTTCATGGCGGTCCGTCTGTTGTGTGGATGCTTCACCTGCATTGTTCTGCTCCCTGAAGTGGGACAAGCTTCTTTGCTCGCGTGGCAATCTAACAATGGGATCAAGTGCGTTGACCAGCATATCATGGCCTTGCAAAGCCAGACTGTACATGGCACAGACGTTTCTCATAGACATGATGGACAAGTGAAGACACTAGGCAATGTTTTAATGCAAGAACATGTCTTGTTTTCATGTTTGTATACAGAAAGAGTAAGCCAACAACTTGGCAGCTGGTTGTTCCATCCGCTGCCGGCAGCCTCAATGGCGCCGCATGGTATATGAATTCATAAACGAGTGGAATGGTATAAAACAAAAAACATGTCATGTTTCCCACAAAATGCCGCCCTGGGCGTATTCCGCCAAGAATTGTGCATGAGAATCATCAAAACATAAAGAGAAAAAACTGCTTCATCCCCTTCCAAGTGTCCCGTCAAAAAGAAAAAAAAAACCCTGTTGCCAGCAAAAGATTTGCTGCTTCTATTTCTGCCCATGACTTTGTCTTTGTCTTGTGGCTCAAGACCCATTTCGCACCGCCTCGCGGCGTCCTCTATAAGAAAGTTGATGACCAATCCAGCAGGTATAAAAAGGTATATGAAGAAGAAGAAGAAAAAGAAGCCACTATATGCATCTACAAAGGCCAGCTTTGCAAGACATGAAGCAAGCCTTTGCAGGTAGAAAGATGAAGAAAAGAAAATTAGATGAGCAAGTAGTCCCATCCATTCATCTGCAAAATTTCCCTCCAGTGAACATAGCGAGGCGCGACATCAGAGCCAGGCGTGCTCGCACGCAAGAGCTGATCGTTTTGCAGCCACAGCTCACGCATGACAACCACCATGCGACCAAAGGAGCCGCACTTGGCCTGCTCGCCCAGCGCGGCGATGCGCTGCTCAAAG
>JAPERH010000326.1:0-113893 GCA_030411535.1 Beauveria australis
CAAAAAAAAACAAAACAAAAAACACAAAACAAAAAAAAAAAGACAAAACAAAAAAAAAAGAGAAAAGAAAAAAAAATCGTCCCGGGCACGTCATACAGAGTACTCGGTCAATAACGGACAGGGAAGCGCATTGTCGTGGCTCGTGAGAGTTGTGAGAGACTCGTGTGTCGTTGAGAGATCAGCGGGTAATGTCTACCCCACAGTGGATGGCAGCTGGGGCCCACGTGCAGCAAGACGAAGATATGGTTTGGCGCGGCTGGTCATGCATATGTATATATCCATGGAGCTGGGAATGTGCTGGTAAGCACTGTAAAAGGAGAATCCACGGGAAAATATATTGTTCATGTCAAAGAACCTGCGCTAGCACTGGAAAGATCATTCAACGGAACCGGCCAGCATATCTTGGAGGACAATTGCCTTGCTTGCATCAACTGGCATGGGTGATGCCATTCTCTCCGACAGGAAACTTTTATTTTTTATTTTGTCTGGTACACTTCACGTCCACACACACACAGTGTGCAAATCATTTTTTAGGTGCTCGAGTTGCTCGTTGCTGTCTGCCTGTCTGGAAAGAGCCAACAACAGCACGGATAGACACCCACGTTGAGCAAGCCAGCCGTTTGATAGCGCCGACCAAAGAACCCGCCGACGACACCGGGCCGCCGCCCAACAAATGGGCATTACTATCAGACGCATCTTCACTTTTTCCTTTTCTCCCTCTCCTTATGATTTTTGATTCCTTGGTGAAAGAGATTCCGGAGCATTCAAGGATAAAAATACAACGCAACAAAAGCAGGCAAGGACAGACTGTTCTCCTCCCTTATCAGTACAATACCCGTTCCCCGCGGCCCTTCTCCACAATCGAGCCGCAGACCGCTACAATACACAAAGCAGCATTTACAGCCGAGTCAGCTATCAATACACACGACGAGAAAATCATTCTCCGAACAAGGAAGAGAACAAGCGATACTTTCTAGAAATTCTCCGGATTTCTTGCGGCATTTTTTATCCTCAGCTGTAGCAAAAGGCTGCCTGATTGTTCATCTGCCGCCATTGCGCAAGCCATTGTCCTGCAGCTCGTTTACAGCCCCGGGACGAATCCAGTGAATTTACGCGACGATTGTCTTTGACTTTAGAGACATCCCCGGTCAAGGTCTCTGTATCGAATATCGAAGCAAAAGTGAAAGATCAAAACAAACAGAACGGAAATCAGGGGACACGCAGCGACAACATTTCATGTCCGTTTGTCAGTCACGACGCCACTACGATAAGTTCTTGGTCGATGCAACCATCTACGACAGATACGACATCATAAACGGCCATTTCGGACATACGCCTCTGACAACGACTCGTCACGCATTGGAGCTTGCAACCAATCGCGCCGTCTAAAAAGAAAAAAGAAGGAGACGTTGGTCGTGGCTCTACTGCGAATATACATCACCCGGCAAGCATCAACTCGACTTGGTGAGTCTCTTTTCTTGTCTGATCTTTCCTTCCTTTGCATGAATATGCGCAAATCTCATTTCCCATTTGTTCCCCCGACAAGACATTTCCATGATGCTCGAAGAGTTGGCCCCCGACATAAACCCCCTCCCCCGTACACAGCAGTGATGCTTCCGCGTGCGCGCGGCCACAAGCCTACAGAGGGTGACGTGACGCTGCGGTCGAGGGCGACTCCACGCTAGGTGGCGTGTCTGGCAATGAACACGCATACCATACACGCACACACACACATACAAATCATTCTGCTCCTTGGCACTCTACAACAGTCCTCCGCGCCTGCCGTGTCACGTCGTATGTATAGCCCCGCGGCGTTACTCGAGGGGGCGGCAAGGCAACACATCTGCGGGCACGCATCAACAAACACCTCTCAAATCTCACACCTGGGCTGGACAAGCGTGATGCGACGCCGGCACGAGATGGCGAGCGCTCATGTGCGTCTGGCGACGGATGAAATCGAAAACAACGACAAGCGTCATGGGTCATTTCCAGGAGACGAGCATCGTCGCTCAACGACAGTCACGGTGATATTTGAGAGATGACGTGGAGTCTTGGAATCGCCAATACATTGAACTCTATTCGCCCTCTGCCGATAGCCGGCTCCTCTTTTTTAATTCGCCTTGACTGTCGCGCGAGATTCGTCGAGATTGGCTCGGGCTGGCCGTTCCCGGTTCATTGTCGCCCACCGCAAGCAGCGACGGCGTTGCACCATAATTTAGTCAACGGTTCTCCAGTGGTTCTTTAGTGGTTATTCAGCAGCTCTTCAGCAGTGCTTCAACAGTTCTTCAGGGCATTTTGAGCCTCTTTTAAGCGACTCTTACAGTGACTTGGAGATCTGCAGCCTGCTCTAATGCGCTGAAAGGTACATACCCGGAGCCGCCACCGACAGGCCGCCACAACCCCTACCTAGGTACAAGCTCTGCATTCCCTGTCGTCAGCCCAATAACAAGGCCCCTGACGAAAAGACTGGGCAAAGAACATCCCCCCTCTTCGTGCCTTGGCTACCTCCTTAGTAGCAAAATCCTGCTTCCTCTTCCTCCCGCCACCACTCCTCCGCCACTTCACCTCTACCTCTTCAATTCTTTCCCCGTCTCTTTGTTCTTGGCGTCGCATTTGTTTTATTCTGCTTCTACCCATCTGTTTCCCCAAATCAAGATCATCCGCTAATCTCGCATCTTTCTTTTTTTCTGCGCCTTTTTCTTCAGACGCAATCAGCTTGTCCCGCTTCCTCCGCCCTGGTTCGTCGCCCCCGCCTCGCACCAGAGACTCGCAGGGCAACCAGGCACGTTGGGCCCCTCCCCTCTCTCGTTCACCGAGAAGGAAAAATAAAAAAATCACACACCCCCCCATCGCTCGCATGACGATGAAATGGCAGCAGTAATTGGCGACTTCGTAACCGATCTCTCACGATTCCATACCATGATTACAAGCTCGTCGTCGCTGCAACGCAAGTCGCCCCGCTCCCACGAACCTCCTCACTACCAACAGTCGCCCAGCCGCGCGCGACAGCGGTCGACGTCTTATTCCACCAACAACGCTGCCGCCCTGCCGCACCACTCGCCCTCGTCGCGCCCCTCGCCCTCGTCCTCATCGTCTCGCAGAGACTCGGCTGCCTCGCATCGCGCCCCTAAGGCACTCGCGTCTCCCACCTCTGCCGCCCGCAGCAGCCAATTTCTTCCTTCCTCTCGCGCTGGCCCTGCCACCTTTCCTTCCCCTCCGCCGTCCTCGTCCCCCGCCGCTGTCGTACCGCCGCCACCTCCGGTAGATGATGCAAATTTTGCGTCTATGGATGCCATCAAGAGAGATGACGTCTCTGCGACTCACTTCCATCCTTCCGCGCCAGCCCCCGACTCCCGACAGCAGCAGCCCTCACCGCCCTCGGACGACTATCGCATTCATGCCACCTCTGCCGCAACCTCCTCGGCTGGCCCTCTGGCGCCGCCCGTCGATGCTCCTACTGCGCAGACCATCGTCCACATCCGTGATCTAACTCACATTACTACTCTTGTCCAAGAGGGCATTCTCGGTGCTGCTGCCAACGGCCCCGCGGCCGGCCAGACCCAGTACGAGATTAGTGCAATGCCGATAAACGACGTCATCGACATGGTTGCCGCCCTACTTACCAAAATTACCACGACCAACGACCTGCAGCACGATGCCATGCAGCGCAACGTTGCCCACCAGCAACAGGCCAACCAGAACCACGACTCCTCGGGCTCCCACATGACCCCCCTCAGCCACTCTGTCCTTGCCTTCCATGGCAAAAATGTCCCTGCCATTTCCATTCTCAGTTACCTTGGTAGGATACATAAGTACTGTCCAACCACTTATGAAGTGTTTTTGAGCTTGCTCGTGTACTTTGACCGCATGACGGAGCGTGTCAACGATAGAGTCGTCAAGACGGAGCGTGCCCGCCAACGGGCCGCCTCCCAGTCGCAAACATATCCTGCCCACTCGCGCTCTGCCTCGCGGCAGCTCGACACCACAATGCGTGATAGCACCACGTCTACCGCCGAAAACTCGGACGAGACCGACTCTGATCTGGCCGATGACGACGACGACGACGACGACGACGACGACGACGACCCGGACGATGCCATGGTTAACTCACCAACGGCGCGAGATGACGGGACCAAGCCGCTTGCGCCAGAGGAGCGTCATGCTGCGAGTCCGGCTACGTATTTTGTTGTTGACAGCTTCAATATTCACCGTCTCATAATTTCGGGCGTCACTTGCGCGAGCAAATTCTTTTCGGACGTCTTTTACACCAATTCGAGATATGCCAAGGTAGGACAAGCACCCATACCAGATTTTGATCGATTACGCCACTAACTTTTCAGGTTGGTGGCCTGCCGCTTGCCGAACTGAACCATCTGGAGCTTCAATTCCTGATTCTCAACGACTTTCGACTGGCTATTCCCGTTGAGGAGCTCGAGGGCTACGCCACGATGCTGGTCGAATTCTATGCCCGTGAAGTCGTGGCCAAGGGAGTTGGCATCAAATAGATGGGACCCCTGACCCACCTCTGCATACAATGCAGATACCACCACCATGTTAATAATTGTTTATGGAAACGGAAACTCGGAACGAGAAGCTCACCTTAGAAATTCACGGCTTGGGCCACAAAATTACGCCATGGCAACAAACATGGCTTGCGCAACCAACTGAATATACTGATACAGGAGGACGGATCGCGCAGATTCATTGCGTCGGCGTTGGGGTCTATTTTACTTTTCTTTATCTTGCCGCTACATTTCCCTTTGAAGGATCTTGGTTGCTGCGATGTTTTTGATTCAGTATGCTTGTTTTGGGCGACCAACGTATATAGAGCTGATGCATTAACGATTATTCCCCAAATCTTTGAGCGATGCATGTGTAAGACGTACAAAAGTGCATGCCTTTTTCAAACAAAGATTCACACTTTGCGAGACGGCGAGTGATGATTATTTTGCACACATGGTTTTTACCTCATTAGCAATGATGTTTTCTGTATTGACAAGCCTGCCTTTATATATCAAGTTCACAAAACACGCATCCAATAACATGGAGCTTCCTTCTTGTGACAAGTGGCGAGGCTGAGGCAGTACTTGACCCCGTCCAGCTTTGCAGCCAGAGTCGGCGTGGTTCATGTTTCACGTTTCAAGAGCAGACAAGGTGCGGGGGGGACCGTTGTTGAGGGAGATAATTTGACAATTACTTTATAAACTTACGGCGCCGTTTGAAAAAGCGCTGGTCCTCAATGTCAGCATCGAAAGGGCTTTCTGACCTGCTCCTTTTCCTCCTCGTCGACTTCGTCGGACTCAAGTCACTATTTGTGTGGTCACTGCATTTGCCATTTGCAATTGCTACCGATTCGCCGCATTTTTGCTTCTTTGTCGCTGCTGGGTTGGGGACGGATGCTGGGCTTGTCGGCTGCTGCCGTGGCTGTGATTCCTCATTGTGGGAACGGCAACCTGCCCCCGCGCCTGAGTCTGACCGCGGCGATGCTGTGCTTGGCGGTGATGGCGGGGTTGCTTTATTCGTCATGGATTGATTGCAAATGCTTGATGGCTCCTCCTTTGATGATGTTACCGGCAGCGCCGGTGGTTGAGCCGATTCGGCAACTGACCTGGCCGTGTCTCGTTTAGCATGCTCATGGGCACCGACAGTACCGGCACTCAGGACTGGTTCGGCGTATGAGTTCTTTTCTGCGGCGACATCTATCGAATATGCAGGATATGGTCTTTTCAGCTGACCGATGGAATCGAAGCAATCATCTCTTGTAAAGGGCGCTTCATATGGACCAAACTCGTCCAATTCGGAATCGGGTTCGGTATCGACAGCGTTGTCGCTTGTATCCTCGTCCTCGCCGTCCTTGGTCAAAGAGATATGCTGAGTTTGAGAAGGAAGAGGCAGGGACGGATCCTGCAAAGCCCTGTCAAGATATGCTTCTTCCTCTTCCGCCATGTCCCTTTTGGAGCGGTCAGGTTCGGCCCAGCCGTAAAGCAGACAAGAGCACAGCTGTAGCAGGCTTGCCAGAGCCTTTTCGTTTAATATTTCGGCCGTTGCTCGCTGTAGATTGTACGAATCGCCATCGCGGCCCTTTTTGCAGACCTTTCTGGCAAGCTCGAGCTGCTTCCTGAGCTCGTTGTAATATTCGGCCTCGAACCCTCTTTCTAGCTCCTCGGGCGTGCTTGCTTCCTCGGCGAGTTTGAGAGCAAGTTTGTACCAATCTTGCCTGCTCCGCAATGGGATCTCGGCGTGGTTATACTTTTTCCAGTAATCAACTCGAAGCTTCTTGGGGTTCCTACAGCCTTTCGGAGCCCTTTGACGCCACTCTTGATTCACGTCAAAGGGCAAGCCTGGCGGCGGCTCGGAGAGGAATGTCATGGTTGTTTGTCGCGCACGGTCTAGGCTTTTGATGAAGTTTTTAGTGAGAAAAATGCGGTTTACTCAAGCAGGTACGAGATCTTCGAGCGGCTGTGTTGCATTGAAACGAGGTAAAGAAGGACCAAGTGACGTGTGCAAACGTGGTAGGAACTCTGCGGTCCAGGGCTGGGTGGGCGGAGACGGTGACACAACCTGTGTCGTTAATAAGTACCTACGTCCATTGAGGGGAACCAAGTCAATGGCCCACAATGAAAACCCTCAAAGTAGGTCCAGCTTTTTTAACATCTATCAATTCCAGAAAATAGATTTCGATAAACAAAAGGCAATCTTTGATAACTTGATGGTTAAATAATGTTCTTTGTCTTATATGTAGGTTTAGTTATTTTTTACTATTTTGGTATTGCTCGGTTCTCTAGATGCTGGTGTGGTTTCTCTTCTTAGATTCGTGTCCGTACAACGCGTTTGTACAGCGCCTGCACGGGCCCACGCTAGTCGATTAGAGGCCAGTCAGTGTCTTGCCTTGCACAATCGATCCCGCGATAACTACTCATAAACTAATCAAATCCTTCACCGTCAAAACACTGATTAAATTCTCCGCCGCCGCCGCCACAGCCGTTCGTTTTAGGCGTTGCACGTAATTTGAAATGCGTTGTACATATCTTGAAATGCGTCGTACGTAACTATGTAGGTACTCCCACACATGTGGTACTAAAATAGCGTCGGCGGCTACAGCGGTTTCGGGTACTCCCTAACAAGAGATCTTGCACCAGTGAGATGGCGTATCGACGTGGGTGCAAACAAGTCAATATGTCGGTAGCGGCCACCTTGGGAGACCCAGATCACGGTTTGACAATATGCGGCCTTCTATAGATAGGCTTCATGCCCCTCTCGACGAACATCCCTTCTTCCAAGTTACCTCCTGACAAAATCGAACTTGCTGTTTGCTAAAGACACTGGAAATGGAAACCTGTGCAAGTCATCATCTTCGCAATGAGGCGGCTGATGTCACTGAGGGTTCTCTTGAACCAACCAATCCACTCTCGGACAACGAACGGCGACGCGTTTATCGTGCCCGGACGCGCCAAGATGTAGATGAAAAAGTACAGCAAGGAGATTCCAGCGCAGAAACCACAGCAAAGATATCCAGTTCTATCATTGCCAGGCAACAAGCCAAGATCACATCAGCTCTCGAAAAGAACACTCCCGATCTGACCAATGCCCTCGTCGTGGCAGGTTATGAGCGTCATCGCGTCGCTGAAGCCGTGAGACATGCTTCCGAAGTACAATTGCCAGAAGCTCGACTCATCTTTGTTTGTCCTGTTTCCATTGGCAGAGCTGGTCCAATGTCACAGTTCTCGACTTCTGTCAGACTTCACGATCTCTGCGGTCGCAGCATGGTCGCCGCGCTGCAGCGCACAGAAGATGTCGATTTTCATTTTCGTGTTCCGTATCATTCGGAAGCTGACTCCTCCTCGAAAGGAGGTCTAAAGATTTTGGAGGGCCGCATCTTCTATCATCCGTCATCGGACGATTGTGTACTGCACAACCTCTCCGACACCATATATGCCTCGAAATACGATAGAACACTGCGTCACCGGCTGGGAAAAGGCAGCAACACGGTTCTACAGCCAGGTTTGTGGAGAATATGGGCCATCATCTCTGGAGTTGCTGGAAAAAGGTCATGCCCATTAGCTGATGTGCTGATCCTCCCACGCCGTTTCTGCGTCGTCCGCACCACTCATACGACTGACCACGCAAAGCGTGCTTACGCTTACTTGGATCAGCCAGAAACTAACGTGTTGCACAAAAGGCCAAAGACTGTGCATCCCGCAGCTCAGCCCATGCTCGAACGGCCCGTAGCCTCTTCATCCATGGCGCCCGTGTTGGAACGAGTGGATGCCGCTCCTGTGAGCGGACCTGTCACGCTGAATAGCCATGGCATGCGTGTTGACCAGGTAGAGAGCGACATGCTACTACATCTACGAGATGGAGAGATGGTTATCATCAAGACAAGTCCGCACCTGCGGGGAAAAGTCAATGTTGAGGAATTGACTGGTCACAGCCCTGCTGATTATCGGATTTCTTGCCTCCATGGTGTCGGTCAAACCGCTGCCACGAATGTCTTTGCATGTCAACACAACAGAATTCTAGGCCAAGTTGTCGCAAAAGTCACTCGGGTTGAGCATCCACTAAGCCTTCCAAACCGCGCCAAAACTTGGACGCGAGAGACAACTATATTAAGGAAGCTACGACATGTGAGTTCAGTCTATCACTCGTGACCGACCGCGCGCTCACAGGACGTCAGAAAAACATTATGGAATTGAAAGGATCTGATGGCCGGCTGTTGACTATTTTTCTGGAACACCTTCCGCCGTCTCTCTCGCACTTCATCAAATCATGGCCTTTGACGCGGCACGGATCGACGCAATACAGCTTGGCACAGCACAGCCTTGTGATGTTGCGCGATATCACAGCAGCGCTTGCCTATTTGAACAAGGAGGGAATAACACACAACGACATAAAGCCTCTGAACATTGCATACTCTCCCAGACGTGGTGCTGTCTTACTTGACTTTGGAATGGCATCCATGGACGAGGACGAAGATATAGGGGGCACACCTCCGTACTTGCCGCCGGAATATGCTGCTGGGCGCCTGAGAGGCCATCTCGGGGACGTATGGGCAGCGGGGGTCACACTGCTGATTGTACTAAGGAAGCTAAAGCAGCCTGTGCGGGCAGATCACTTTGACCTAGAAGATGTTCACAACGAAGGCAGCGAACACCGTTCTACAATGAACAATTGGCTAGAAAGGGTGGCGCAGGCAAAAGCGACACTGAACTTGAACGAAGCTGATGATACCGAGGCTTTGGTGGAAAAAATGCTGCATGAGGATCGGAGCAAACGCATCTCAGCCGAGCAAGTGCAACAGCGCTTGTTATTAGCTAATAACAAGTGACTTGATAGCATTGCAAATGCGCTGGAGGTCCTTTGCAGATACTACAGGTCATACTTCAGTAGTCAATCTTGAACAACAGCCAGTCAATCCATAGCCAGTCAATTAAGAGCCAGTAAATCAACAGTCAGTCAATCAACAGTCAGGCAGCCAGCAGCCAGTCAATTAAGAGCCAGTTAATCAACAGCTAGTCAATCATTGGTAGCCAGTCAAGCAGTAATCAACTGTTGATCAGGCCAGAAAGTCAGCTAGCTTAGAGAATACATTATCATTGTGAACTTTGAGATCCATATGAATCAGTGAGTATCAATGTTCTTAAGACCGCTGCCACGAACTTGCAAACCTCATTTCTTTTTGGACCGCCCCATCCAATTGCTGTGCCGAATAATACTGTTGATAGATCGAGGCTCTGCTACGGCAGTGCATAAGCCAATATCTCTGACTTGTCCTCCAAAAGCAGCTTCCAAATTCCCCAATATAGCGACGCACAGAGTAGAAAATTAAGTGTGTACTTATCGGTCATATTCGACTCTTCCACAAGCGCTCACTCGGCGTTCGGAAGATTTAGGCTTCGCTGGGGGGTGCGACGGTTACTGAACCAGACCAACCCGAAATGGGTGTCGCGGGGCTTACAACAAACTTAATGGGATTGTACCTAAAAATGTCTTGTAGCTGTCAAGTATTCTTTTGTCTTCTGTTAACAGGGTCTACATAGCAGCTGGCTACCAGTACAGTACTGCTTGTCTCTAGTAATACAACGTTTTAGTTTTAGGTTTTTTCCCTCCTGCTCAAAGCATTGTTTTGCACCACGCATACAGTACCAGTAGCATTGGGTTCTGGAAAGTATAAACGCTGTCCTTCTCCCCCATAAATCTGTCTTATTGTGATGGGCTCTTGACTAGCTAACCGCCGTTGATTCAATTTTCACGATTTCTACTCTACTTTTTCTTGATCTTTGAAAGAGTCATTGTATCATGATGATTTGTGTAACACTAGTTTGATAGAACCCTATTGAAGCCGTCAGAAGTTGGCGTAAGCGCCACATGTCGACTTCGTCGCCATGTTGGATCGGCCGCAGAGCACCCCCATGAGATGACGCGTTTCCTGGCTTGCTTGTCGGATGATTGCTACTCAACGTGAGAAGCCAAATGGACATGGAAGATTTGGATTTTGAGTACTCGCAAGAGTACATTTTTCGTAGCCCTGGACAGGACGAAAGCTCCAGTGTAAGTACTCTTTCCGAAGAGCCCGACCGAGACGACCCGAACGCCTACAAAACTCCCACTGATTGAATAGCTGGGAAGCCGGTAGTTAGTATGACAGACGTAACTCAATCTGTATTATTGCGATTTTGCATGGAACAACATTAGACGCCGGCTGATCACCGGGTGTTGGAGAGCACCTGGAACGTCTTAGCGAGCTATATTCAAGGCTGGTAAGATGATGATATTCCCTGACATGGCATCGCGCCACCGATTTGCAGGGTCTCAGGCTAATAATGCAAGGCGCACAGTTGGGAATATTCAAGTATAGACATATTTGATCTTATAACCATGGACAAAAAAATACCCACCCCTATTTGAAACTACGGATTGCATGTATAAAATGACAAACAGCGCGATGGTCAACTTCCTAACTAGCGCACTTTGGATTTACGCAATTTATTGTTATGCTAATCCAGTTAATATAGCTCCGTGGGCATGCTGGCTAGGTTTGGCGATGTTTTTTGCACCTAATTCTATCTTAGTAGCTACGCTGAATGTCTTCGAGTTGGACATATAGAAATGCAGGGCAATTTCTAGTGTATCGAAGTACCATGATACAAAGGAATACTAAAATGCCCTACTCAGCGAAGACCGTACGAGCTGCCCAATCCAATATCCTCCAATAGGGTAGCATTATGCTACTCGTGATACGCGTGGCTGCCTAAAGAGAACAAGCGATAACAATTTGCATACCGTAGACGAGAAGCATATCAAAACTCGCTGAAATGCTACAGGCCATCAGTCAGCATAAAATCCGATAGGGCTGCATTGAATGCTGCTAGTAAGGTCGTTGAAGTTCACAGGACCAGAAAGGCCAGGGAGACTGCCGAAATTCGGCCAGGATCCTCCACGTAGGAAAACACTGTGGATATCATTAGGTTCCCCCGCACAACCGAAGTAGCTGCTTTCAGTCAGTTCTGACGCGAATAGTGGGAGATCGAGCTTCTTACTCATAGAAGGTACAGCCAATTCCCTGGGGGATTCTAGCAGAGGAAATCTGATCGTTTCTGAACAAAATTTAGCATTGTCATATCAATTGGCCGTAATACTAACAAATATGAAAGTCCGCCAATAAGGTTAATACACGTAGATGCTCCTACGGGGATGTCAAGACAGGTTCCAGCGAAGTTGACTGCGGAGCAAACGGTCTTCCAGATCGTTAGACGTTTTCTTCAAGTCATTCTCAGCAGGAGTACTTACCACTCTAGGACCCTGTGCATTGGCTACTGCTATAAAGGCAGTGTGAAAAATACTGGCGAGGACAGTGACCTTCATTGTAGAGTGTACTTTGCGTTTGGATAAAATAGCACTTGAGCTACCGAACTTTGCCAGTATATGGAAGCAGGGAACCCCTTTTAAAGGTGGTCGAGTGCCCCGATACTATCGCCTTTGGCCCTGTCTTATTTATTTTGGTAAGAATGAGTCACGCACAAATCAGCTCCAAATTGAGTAGGACCTGCATTACACTATCGACTCATACATACAGGCAAAACAACATGAGGAAGCTGGAAAAGTGATAATGCATGTTTTGATTCTAGGTCGAGTTCTATGCATTGTGCTCTAATGCAAATTTTTAATGGTCTCAGAGACTAGAGAATCCGTCATGTGTGGCATCGCTTCCCAATCCATGCGCCTTACGGATTAGAGTACCTTGAACTGCTTCCAGGCTGGAAAGGTATGAAAGCTCTTCGTATGAGCTGGGCGAGTGTTGCTCATGTGTTACAGTCCGACGCTAATCGCGAGTTACAAATTACTCTGCAGATGCTACGTATGCTATTTAGCACGCGGGATTGACGTCGAACATGGAAGTTTATCCGGAAAGATATCTATTACATTTGGATCACTGGCTGGCAGCTGGGTACGAAAGTGAAACACACAACCACTGATGAATCGAGCTGACGTTGCCCCACAAAATAGTTTCTTCACAGTCTTACCGTAGCTACAGGTGCGACAGCGCGTATCCTATTGGCGGTTTCTGCAGCTTTTATATTGGACACGGGACGAAATATTTCGACACTGATCATTCAGCTGAACATTCCATAACGAAAATCAGAGACATGACTTTTTTTTCCCCCTTTAGAAATGCTTGTTTCCTCTCTCATTTGCGTTGGGCCTGGTGATTTCTAAGGATAGAATTTACATTATTTGTAGACAACAACAGGGACGCTGTGACGGAGAATACGGCACAAGCTGTCAAGTGAGACAATTGTCGGGGTAATCACTAACTATCTTGGGCTGAGGTGAGACAGGTCTCGGATTGCTGGAGGATGCGTGGGTGCCATTTGCGGTAGCTAGCACAATGAATTAGAGATTGCATTATAAATTACGGATTATCGATCAGTAGGACTGTGGAGAAACGACTATACCCAACAGAGGTTCTACAAGACATGAATGTTGACATCGACCTCCATTATACGTACATAGAAAGGAAAAGCACAAGCTGATAGCCTAATTAAATGAAAGCATTATTTAAGGACTATTATGTACTATTTACTCATATCAAAAGCTAAAATTCTTCTTATTTTTAGATATATCCTTTATTAATAGCTTTACTCCAGCCTAAGGCTAATAACTATTAGACATGTTAAAATATCTAAATACTTTTCCATAATTGATTATTACTATAAGAAGTTAGAAGAGCGGTCTGTTATAGTAAGTTTAGTTAGGATTACCTCGTGCCTAAGCTAGCAGAGTTTGACCCCCTGCCGACGCATCTACACATCTGTAGAGACGAAGGCTTTTACCACTGTCTACCGTATGCGCGATTGACCGAAGTGAAACGACGTGATTGACTACAAATTTTTCAAGAGTAAAAGCATAAATAGACCCGTCTTTAATTGTTGGGCTGGCGATCTACTCAGGTAATGCGTCCGAGTTCCTTGGACTGTCGTCTGCTAGACCTGCATGGTGATCATAGTGATCTAAATCGTGCCTGGCTGAAAGTCAGACATTTACGCGACAGATAAGCTGGCCAGGACTTGTTGCTACCACCTTCATAGGGGTCGAATTTGGCGGATGTTCTATGGGCAGGCAGGCTCTCATGAAAGCTTGCTTTCTATATCGTGGACTGTGCAAACGAGACACACAATACAAGGGAGAGTTGGCGACACCTACTTCCATTGTCCCCGGCTGCTCCTGTTTCTCTCTCTGACTCTATTTCTGTAGCTCTATCGCTCTGCTGCTTCTCGGCTGGCATCGTCATCCCGTCATCCGCGATTCACGGTACATGCCAATCTAACCCGCCAAGATGGGGAGATAGCAGAATTCACTGAAGTCAGCGTGTGCAAGGTTGAGATGGGTCCGGCAGGCCTGAGACTTTGGCCGTGGGTTGTGCGAGTGAACGCCGATGAACCAGCAACTACACCGAATAAACAAACTATCCATTGGTAGACTCTTAACGATTACTCAAACATAACTACCACATGGCTAGTAATAATACTATAATACCTCCAAGAAAAATACAAACTCTGGCGTCACCAATAACTACCAGCATATTAAAATTGCGATAATACATCTAGCATAAAGTATGCGCCCAAAATCATCTGTTGTAGGCGCCAGTACAAGCGCAATCATTGTTCATCGTGCCATATTGTCCACTCCGTCCTAGCCTCGCCCCAGGATGGAAGCTCGACCTCGCTCTCGGGGACCTTGACGCTAGCGCTGGTAATTTCGACACGAAGCCCTTCGACACGGCCCAGTTCAATCACACTGTCATTGTGACTGCGCACCCTTACCTCCAATGCGCGCTTGAGAAAAGGTGTAACTGAGCTCGGATCCAAGTCTGCCAGCGCCCCTGTCGCGACGAGTTTCATCAGTGCCGACGTTAGCGGTAATGTGCCAGAGATCTTTGACTGCGATCCAGTTGACCGGTTCATGGCGAAAATAGATACAGTGCCGATTTGATTTGGCGACAGTGCCCAATCTGCCGAATTATCCGCGGGTGCGCCCACAAAGAAGTGAACCTCAAACACCCCTTCCAAGGCCTCGACGTTGACTTGCACATTGGCAATCCACTCCGTATAACAACTCGCTTTCACAATCTTGTCGACAGGAGGATCCTCAGCTGTGAGTTTGACGTTTGGCCTGCCCGTTGAAGCCTTTGTACTCCAAGGCCCCCCCATTCTCTGCAATGCAGCAACTCGGAGTTGAGAATCTTTTGCGGCGATTCCTGCTGGACTCGAAGCGCCATACCATGTGTTGATTTTGCGCACAAGAGATTGTTGTAGGGCAGCTCTATCTCCAATGTGCGGATGTGTATCAGCATAGGTGTATCCAAACACCTCGGTCGTTCGCGATGTATCAGAGGTCCAAAAGGTGTCCGGGGTATCGTAGAATGGAACCAGTGGGCTGGTGGAATCTTGCACAGTTCCTTTCGGAGCCGTGTAGCTAGTTTCGCCGTTTGCCATGGGCTGAATCCATGCAGTCGGATTCAGCACTTGCCAAATTGACACAAGGCGATCTACCATTGTGTGATGCAAGAAGAATAGGGGGTCAAATGACGACAGCGGAACATATGTCATGTGGCCCTTCAAACCTCCATACAAATGAATGACGTCGTGAATAGACTCGAGCGAGTCCAGATTTGACGCCTTTTGAGATGCGGCCCACGCCTTGTTGCTAAAGGCGTTGTACTCGTGATAGTTTGAGTATATAATGTAGAGACGCTGCTGTAGTTCGGGAAGCTTCGATAACAGCGCGGCGCTGACCTGGAAATTTTCAGAAGGTGGCGCAGTCTCACTGGCAGTTGTGTTTGGAGCTCGCTTGGTCTCGTTCCAATTTTTAAGCTAAACTGTTAGAGCAATGTCCAGAGAGCATAACAAATCAGTCGACTTACTGGGTTCCAAATAAAGGCCTCTTCGTCCAAAGGATGGAACACGTAGGAATAAAGCGGGTTGCGGATGTGCTGTGCCCCGTTTGGCCCATACTGTAAAATCACCGGGCTCCAGAAGCAGTCTGGAAAGTGTGTCTCGCCAGGAGGAGCAGGTATGCTCCAATCCCAGTACGGAATTCGGAATCGTGAGGCAGCTTGCTGGTATAGATTTCGCTCCGTCGGGTTGACAAACAGACTGGCAATGGCATTTGCCAGTTTAAACATTTGTTGCTGATGATGTCAGACTTGCCCACATCACATGGAAGCTTTCATACCTCGTAGAGTGCTAAGTAGGGCCGGTGCCACGTCGGAAACAAGACAGAGCTGTGAGTGCAGTACCCTGACAGACTTGCTCCAGGCGCAGGCTGGACGCTGTTCCACGGCTGGAAAGGAACGCCGTGTATACCTGCAAATATCAATAGGAGAAATCTACATGAATGGGCCGTCTTACCTGCAACTTGATACCACGATAGTGACTGGTCCTGGCTCACGGACTGAAACATGCTCAGCGCCAGTACGTACAGATCCCACATGTATCCGTCCTTTCTCATATCGCGAAGCTCAGGCCTAACTGGCGTGCTTCCATTAGAAGCCAAAGGTAGTCTGCCGACAATAATCTTGGCCGAGGGGTCTTGTCTGCGAACGAGTTGGTCCATGTCTATGCCGTAGTCATATGGCTGCGCTGCGGAGGCTACCACACCAATGAGCGCGAGCAGCACTACCCAAGCCATGTTTATCATAATGACCGGTATTCTAGATTAAGAGAAACTGTAAAGGAAAGTAAGAGGGTAAGATCTGATGCCGATCCGTTGGCGTTGTGTGAGTCGAGGAGACAGTCTTGATTATGAGAATATGAATTAGGTTGTTCCAGCCGCAGCATATAATGAACAAGGTCTTCCTCTGTGTCGTTGCGGAATGGAGAAAAACCGTCTTCCTTTTGTATTCCAAGTCGTAATCGAGGGAAGAGCAAGTGCTTGGCAGGATTCGGTGGAGGCCGTTTGTATCTCGTGATAACCAGAAAATGATGGAATTGTGTATCCTCAAGCGAGGGACGTAATTGAATCGAGAAATGGCAAGAACAGAAAGATGAAGGGCAAGAAAACGCGAGCCAAAGTGAATGATCTCCTGTTTGCTTTGCAGGAGTTGTAAGTCGCGCCGTTGGGCAGCCGATCAAAACGCGCCACGAGCAAGAAGTGCCCAAGTTTGGTGCCTGCCAGCTGTCAGCGGATCTCGGACTTTTTCTTCTTCTGCAATCCCGCTCGCGCTGCGCCGCGTCACGTCGCGGTTACGCAATGCACTGAAATCAAGCGTCTATGACCGAATTCGAGGTAGGGATGCGAATTCTTCAGCCATCATGGCTCGTTGGTTCGCCTTGCCTGTGGTGCCTCGGAGAACGCGATGACCCAGCCACTCGCATGCACTCGCTTGTATACAGCCCGGCTTGTGCAACGGTCTGCAAAAAGCGACCCGTCAACTTTCCTCTCGCCTCACCATCACATGCTAGAGTCGAAAAACAAATATACGTAATTTGCTATAATTGGACCGCTGACCTATGCTAAGAATTGCGCCCCTAGAGGTATACAAACGTCCCCGTGACTTGTGCCTCATCTGCTCTACATACAAATAACGGGACGAAACAACCAAACGACCAAACATGATATGTACCTTTTCTTGCCTTATGCTTTGATCGCCGTCAGCGGCAGCGGCTTTAGCGCGCCCTTGCGTGGTTCATCGTCCTGGTTGATTCTGTACTTGAGCTTGACGCCCATGGCGGCCAGCTCGACGTCGAGGTACTTGAGGGCACCCGGCACGACGACCTGTGTGGTCTGGTCGCCACCGACCCACGAGTGGCCCTGGCCATCCTCCCATATTTCGCCTTGAATCTCAGTCAGGTCGATGCCGTCGTCGTCGAGTCGGACGGCGCAGTGGCGGCAGCGCACCACGCTCGGTGCTTTTTTTCTCGACGGCGCGAACTGCGACACTGTCGGCTGCACCGACAAGAAGGAGCCGCAGCGGCGGCAAATCCACGACTTCGTGTAATCGGAGCAGTTAAGCAGGCGATCTTGCAGCAAGAATGCCGTGCCGTGCGCCAGCAGCGCATCACGTTCCATTTCACCCACACGAATACCGCCACCACGCTTACGACCCTTGATGGGCTGGCCGGTCGTCGGCACAATGGGACCTGTTGTACGCACTTGGAACTTGTCGTTGACCATGTGACGCAGACGCTGGTAGTAGACGACACCAATGTAGATATCCGCAGCGAGCTCCTCACCCGTAATGCCCGAGTACATGGGCTCGTTGCCGTGATAGTTGTAGCCCGCCTTCATCAGCTGGTGCCCAAAGTAGTCACCCGCCGTATGCTGCTCACTAAACTTGAAGGGCGTCGAGTCTTGCGCAAGGCCGTGCAGAGCGCCAGCCTTGCCGGCCAGAGACTCGACAAACATGCCAATGGTCATTCGAGACGGGAAGGCGTGAGGGTTGATGATGACATCAGGCTGCATGCCAGATTCAGAAAACGGCATGTCAATAGCTGGCCACTTTTGCGAGCAGACACCCTTTTGGCCGTGACGAGACGAAAATTTATCGCCAATAAGAGGCGCACGAGGAATGCGGAACTTGATTGAGATGGTCTGGAGAGGCTCGGAGCCGGAGTCGGCACCAATCAGTCGAACTTCCTCGACGAAGCCAGTCTCGCCGTCCTTGTACTTCTCGTAATGCGTAATGCCATCCAGATTGACGAGTTCACCACGGTAGTCGGGCGTCACCGTGTGCCAAGCGCAGATAACATCGCCCTCCTGAACCAGACGGCCGACGTGCGGCAAACCATCATCATCCAGCATCCCCTGGTACGACGCGCTGACATAGCTGTGGGGGGCGAAGCCGAAAGCTTTGGTGACACTCTTACTTGCCCTTGTTCTTGAGTCATCCTTGAGCGAAATTTTCTTTGTCTTGTAAACAGTTCCATGCCCGAATCCTCTTTCGTGTGCCGACTTGTTTATAATCATGGCGTCGTCCATGTCGTAGCCGGTGTACGAAATAACAGCAACGATAACGTTGGTTCCGTTGGGAAAGTTGTCAAAGCCATAGGCATTGTGCAGAGGAGCCCGGACGATGGGCGTCTGGCCGGTCTGCAGGCGGTACGACTTGTTGTCTGTACGATGTACCAGGGCTGTACCAGGGGTACCCATGGTTTGCTTACCCATCTGGCACTGATACATGTTACGCGGAGACTGGTTAAAGTCGGAGAAGGGAGTCATGTTTGCCAAGATGGAGAGAATGTTTGTGGGATCAAACTCCACGTGGGTCGATAGACCAGATTCGATTTCCTCGGGCACGACAGCAATTGACATGTACGGCTGCTCGTAGGGACCGACCATGTCCTCTTTTTGCAGAGGCAAGTACTTGACGGGGCGGATCATGCGAGAAGGTGTAGAGGTCATGTAGATACCAGGGTACGAACCACCAGTGGATGGGGGAACGTATCCAATTTCGAGGTGCAGAGGGACACCACGGTTTCCCTCGACCTTCCAGTGGCGGAGACAATCTGCCATGCGCAGAGACTCCTTGGGCTTGCACCAGCCGAGGACCTTGCCGTCAAGCATAATGACGACGCTCTCCGCCGTGGAAGCAGTCGAGGTATCGACAGCACCAAGCTCGGCGACAATGCCAGGCACCTTGGAAACATCAATGTGATCTGTCATGATTTTGCACTTGTGCGCCAAATGATTGAGAAGACCACAAGGTGCACCATCGGGAGTGTGGACAGGGCACATGAAGCCCCACGATTCAGGAAGAAGCTTTCGGACTGTTGTGGTCTTGAGCTGTGCAAAAAAGGCACCACGATGCACCATGCGGAAATGGGCAATGAAACGAAGAAAATTAAGCTTTTCGGCAACGACGGTGAAACCAGCGACCTGCTGAAGGTCCAGACCAGAAGGACTAACCAGATTACCCGTGGAAAGAAAGTACTCGATCGAGGTACCCAAATTTTCGTTGGCCTTGCGGAAGATGGCCGTGGGAAACTCCTTGCGGAATTCTTCAGAGTGAAATGAAACGCTAGGGTGTCGACGAAAGTATTCTCGTAATGACAGACGAACACCGACTCCGAGGAATTCATCCAGTCTCTCCTTGAGGATCTGGCCATACAAGAAACCGCCAAGAAGAATTTCCTGGTTTTGGATCGCATCGGGGTTGTCGACCGCGCATTCGCCGGCGACGAGGGCATAGAGCTTGCGGATCATGAAGAGTAGCATTTTGAACTTGTCATCATCCTGCTTCTCAGTGACTTTGACGTTGCCAAGGTGCACCAGGGCAATTCTGCGTAGAAACTCGGTGCCGACATCGTAATCGGACATGGTTTCTGGAACGCCGAGAACGACTCGGAACTTTTGGCCGAGGTAGGCTCGAGTCTCTGACTTGCTGTAGAGGCCATAAGTCTTGTATGTGCGCAAAAGCAGCTCGACACGATCGGTCAAGAAAGTGTTTCCGGTCGCCTTGCTACCCATGGGGCCGATCAGGCCCTCAAATATTTCGCGATCGTTTGTCTCGACGAGAGCCTTCATGATCATGATGACGGGCACGAGGTATTCATTCTTTCGCCATGAGAAACGAAACGTAACATTACCGTCGTTAAGGTAGTGCAATACGTTGGTTTGCGATGTTTCATCGGGGCGGACGGAGCGGAGAATGATACCGTATGGGGAGTAGCCGGGGCCACGATTCTGGAAACTGGGTCGATTGATGGCCATGGGAAAGTTGCGCTTGTTGAGCTGGAGCATTCGAATGATCTTTTCAATGCCGTTGACGACGAAATACCCCCCCAGCTCTTCAGACTCTTCTTTGCGTTGGACAAGTAGTGCCGGCGAATTATTTTCGAGGTGACAGCGGTTCGACTACGCCGTGTTAGTGGCTCGTGTGATATCAGGTGGGCTCCCTCTCATCTTACCTTGAGCATAATGGGGATCTGGCCGAGGTCACGGACAAATTCATGAGAGTCTCCGCCATTAATGTTATATTCAAAAGTAGCCGAGAGACGTCCTCGGTATGTGACATGTCGTTCTCTGCACTCGGCAGGGAAGATTTCACGGTTCTTGGCCATCTTATTGGAGGGTGGCACTTGAGGTCGGTGCAGCATCACGTTTCTTATGCGAACGTTGAGCTTATTCTTGCCCTCAGACCCCTTGCGCTCGTCACCGTCGAAGAAAGTTTTGGTGCCAATATCGGCCATGGCGTGGTCGAGCAGGCTGGGCTTGCCATCGTCTCGGAATAAACAGTTGAATGACTCGATGTGAGGGTCGACTGCCAATTGGAGAGCAGGATATGCAGTGTGATCTTTGGGGGGGTTTCGAAATAGATTTTCTCTTCTTAGAAGATTGTATTCGTGGTCCCAATCGGTCCGTGTCGCCGAAGTAGTCATTGTGAAGGTTGAAGGCGGCAGACCGCTGAGATGTGTAGAGCCGCGCCAGCTGATAAAGGTGCTATCCTACGCAAAACTGCGCAAGTCTGGAAACTGCGCTGATCTAATCTTAACACGCTCAGCAACCCAAAGGAATGGTGCAGAACGCTTACGTCGAGCAATCGTTGAATCGGAAAAAACCTGCGTTTGCGCTGCACTTTCTGACCAGCCTTCCGTCCAGTTGAGCTTTGTTGCGACTACGAGCGAAAAAAAAAAAAAAAAAGCTGCGATAAGATCAAGTCACATGAGATAAAGATGTGGTTATCGATACGGGGGCCGACCATGTCAGAAAGTGGGGGTGCAGTTGGAGAAGAACCAAGCAAAGAGGGGCAGCCGAGCTGCAGCGCTGCGGCAACAGTTCGCTTTTATTACTTGTGTTATTAACAAGGGACAAGGGGCAACCAGCCAGCCCGTGAGCAGCTAATCCGTAGTTGCAACAGAAAGCCTCTGCAGGTTACACACGGCAGTCATCAGTTGTGCTTATTTCGGTGAAGGTCTCGCCTCTCATAGGTGAGAAGAGCCGATGCCTTGCAGGCCAGCCCCTCCCACCTTGTCTAGCCATTGGCTGGCGTGCCGGCGTGGCCGATACTCAGCACAAGCAAAGGTCAAGACGGAAACACATCAGGAGCCCCTGGTGATGAGAAGTGCGACTATTGCGGTGAATTTGTGACTCTGGACAATCCAAAGGCTAGTGCTTTCTACTTCGCTCCTCAAATCTACTTGGTTGAGGCACACGGTGGTTCTCAGCCGACGGTGCTGGGCTGCGGTGACGCTATACACGCTGGTGTTGATGAGCCATTTGGCTGGTGGGAAAGCGGCTGAGGTCCATTGAACAGCGGCTTGCGAGGCCCATTCCTGAGGCCATATCTGTGATGATGCGAACCCTTACGTACTAGTAAACAGCACGTAGGAAGGTGGAGGGTGATGGTGCGAGCAAGGATCTTAAGCCACACTGGGCGTGGGCGAGGCAGGAGGGGCATTTGGGACAGCGGCCTGCATCTGTGGCCTGCAGCATGAGACCTGGTTCTGTTTATCCATTTTTATCATCACCAGTACCCATGGCCTGCAGTAGCAGATGACTATGGGAAATAAACAAGTGGACAGATGTAATTCGGGAGAGGGGAAGCTCGTATCTCGGCCAAGTGCCACGTCGTCCCCAGCATTGGTTATACATCACTGGATGATGTTGCATGTATGACTAGTGCAGTAATGGACTGGCTCATCGTGATTGCAGCTCATTAGGCAGACACAGTGACTGCAGAATAATAGCCAACGGCAGAGACTTTTTGCTTGGTCGCCTTTTCCAGCCGTGGCTTTCTGCAAGCTGCACGAGTGCCTGCACTCTGTAGCTGCACGCTGCACGATGCAAGCCTCGCCGTTCTTCGGCGCGAAGTAGCGGCCTTGACATGAGGGTATGGTACTAGGCTAGGGTAACTGTTGGGGACGTAACGGCTGCGTGCTGGTACCGGTAAATACGGTAAATACTGTTAAAAGTAGAGTGCTTTGTGGCAGTTGGTGCGGTAGTGTCTTGGATTTCCTCCAAGACTGGCTGAGAGAGATGGACCAGTAAACTAGGGCCAAGCGAACCGTCTGCGTTGCGGAGCAAGTCAGTTGCCGCCTAAGGGTTCATGCCGTAAGCCCTTGGAAGTCTTTGGTTTTGATGAGCCATCTCCGTCCAATATTATAGGCGGAGGGAGACGGTGGCATTGAGTCGGTGAGTCGGGTCACTCACCGTGCGTAGAAGTAGAGCTGCGAGCAGCCGCGGGTTCGGATTCGATCAAAGTCAAGATACTCGAAACGATAGCAAGTCGAACAGTGTATTGCACGTCACACGCACATGTATCCAACGCAGCGGAAATGGTGCGGGACGAGGGATGGCATGGTGCACAACACGGGCAGTGGTACATGAAGGCCATGAGAGAGGGCGTCGCAAGCAGCCGCCACTACTCGTTAGCCACAGAAACATGCACCTCTTGCAGCTTCTCCAGCACTTGTGCAGTGTCAGCGATTCAGAGAGCATCTTGGCGGCGGGAAGTAGATTCGGAAGAAAGAAGCAAAGAGGTCATAAAGAAAGGCAAACAGGACTCGGCTCAGCTATGGGATGTGGCGAACTGCGGAACCGTCCAAGACGGGCGAGATTGAGCCTGGCAATGCTGAGGATCGGCCGGATGGCCAGACTAATGGGGAGGAAAGAAGCGAATGAGAGGAGATAACTGATGGGAGGACGGGGTTGAAGGTCTGGTGACGCTGGCTTGTGGTATGACGTCTCGTCGGCGCGGGCGCGGTGATGTTGGTGCCTGTTACCAGTGTGTCTGCCTAGCTTGGTGGTTTGGTGGTGGCTTGATGGTGGTTTGGTGGTGTTTGGTGGGTGTTTGATGGTGTTTGGTGGTGTACTAGCAAAGATGTGTAGCAGCGTGGACATGCTAAGCTGGCCTGGGTATCTATCCCGATATTGAGAGATGTCGCTAGAGGTGGATTAGTATTTATCTCGCATTTTCTTGGCTTGGGGTTCTCTCCTGTGAGCGCGTGCAGTTGCAATGCGGTAAAAAGTGAGTGTCTGCCTGCAGTGGGCGTGCGTGCTTCTTGGGGGTTCCTGCTTGCCTTTTGCCTGCCACCTGCTGCCTGCCTGCCTGCACGGTCCAGCGGCTAGGTAGTTACCATGCATCAAAGAGGGCAGATCTCAACTTTAGCCAACCACAGCAGACGTGGGGTTTCTGGCTGAGAAACACAGGATGGATATAATGATTGTCAAAACAAAAACAAAACAAAACGTAGATACCTTTTTGGTAAAAGGCTGAGCAGGAATTGCACTCGACTCCTCTGGGCGCCCAACTGCTCGTCAGGTAGCTCTAGCTCTCCATTGGCTGAAGCATCTTAGCCCTGTCGGGTACATTGTTCTAGGCAGTGATGGCAGGCTACCTAGACCTGTTTGTCTGCCATCTGCCAACCTGCTTGCAGGACATCTACCTACCTAGTTACCACCCACCACCTTGATACTTTGGCAGCATCATCTCTTGGTTATTCACTGCAGGTATCCATCTACTCACCCATCGCCCACCTACTGAGTACCGGCCACGGCGGATTGACTCCCGGCCGGGAGACCCCGTCGCCACTACAGCCACTGACACCACTGATAGAGCCACTGGGTGCAACCACAGCTGCGCTAAGTAAACCACTGCTATTAGTCATTCTACTCACCTGGCACCTAGGTAAACAGTGTCGTAGCCCCTCAACTTCAAATCTGGTCCTTTGACCTCTACATATTTGCATTTCAGGTACATCTCTGCACTTTGTTGTGGCGCCGCACCACAGCCCTGCCAACTTCTTCGGTACCTCACATAAGGGTACCGGGGCGGCCGCAGCTAGCAGTTAGCGGGCCTTTACAGCGCTAAACGAGCTGCCTCCTGCGGCAGGTGGGGTTGTAAACGATACAACCACCAGCTGTACCTTTTCAGTGTCTTGGCTCTCAACCTTCCTTCGCCTACCTACCTACCAGTCAAGTACCCTTTGCTGCCACTCTCGCTTTCCTTCACGGCTGCAACCACCTTTCTCTTCCACTCCATCAAGCTCTAACAGCTCATCGCCCTTTTGCTTTCTGCCTCTTTCGTTCCCTACCCGTGGCTCTCTATCCGACCACATTCCTGGTCTCAGACTTGAAGCCAGAGATCCTTTTTCTCGTTGCTATCTTGGCTGAATCTCTTGGCCAACCCAACTAAACCACCCCGGATTCATCCAGCCCACAAACGGCCATTCAAAAACGACGCATCCAGTGCACAACTTTGCTTCCTTCGATCGAACCAAGCTACGCAGCTTGTTACAACGCCTTCCAACTGCCATAGACTCTGCCCACGGCACGCGTACCTCCGAAGAGCCCTGCGCCTCACTGCGAACCATCGTGGGCACCTTGCCATCGCGCGCAGAGCTGTGTGCTCCGTCGATCCAAGCTAGACCTATACCCGTCCGGACCCAGCCGAGCACCATACACTCATATCCCATCGATCACGAGCTTGGGGACTCTGCCGTCCCGGCCCAATCCGCCAGTATGACCGGGTTATTCAGAAAGGTGTACGACTGGCTGATGCGCACATTTTGGTAAGCTCGCGCTTGATACCGTCTGCCACATCCTGTCTATGGTGGGCTTTCAGCCACTCTGAGCCTGGCCTCGCCCGCGAGACACGCCGCCTTCCCCGACAGTCGCACATTCCCTTGGCGCAGACTGACTCAACTACACAAACTGCCGGCTGACGCACATCATTTAGGGCTCAGGAAATGGAAGTCACCGTGGTGGGCTTGCAAAACGCTGGCAAAACATCGCTCCTTCGTGTCCTATCCGTATGTCTCAACCACCAGTCTTGTTGCTGACCCAGACTAACATGCTGCGCCTTGCAGGGAGGAGAGTTCACTGTCGAGTATGTACACCACCTCGTTGGCCATGATCATGCCATGAAACTTGTGCACGCCCTGACCTTGGGGGTGCGTGGTCTCATGGCCTCGTTGCTTTCCGCTGAATTTTCTTTTCCGCCGTTGTTTTGACCCTTTGGCTGATTCTTGCGTAGTTCGATACCGACAGTCGGCTTTAACCTGAAAAAGGTGCAGCATGGGCACGTGCTATTAAAGTGCTGGGATCTTGGTGGCCAGCCGCGATTCCGTTCAATGTGGGAGAGGTATTGCCGTGGCGTCAACGCCATTGTCTTCATCGTCGACATTGCCGACTTGCCGCAGATTCCCGCCGCAAAGGAAGAACTGCACTCGTTGATGAGCTGCCATTCTCTCGGCGGAATACCCCTGCTCGTGCTCGGTAATAAGTCGGATCTTCCAAATAAATTGTCGGTGGACGATTTGATTGACTCCCTCGACCTCAAGGCGATACAAGGACGCGAGGTGTGCTGCTATGGCATTAGTGCCAAGGAAGAGACAAACCTAGACGCCGTGGTTCAGTTTCTTGTCAAATGGGCAGGGCGGTAGACTGTGCCGGATGACGGTTGTACTCGGCGCCCGTTGGCGAAACTTGACTGGCGGGCATTTCCTGTCTGCTTTTCTTTTTTTGGAATAATTTCGGCGGAAGACTGGATCTTGTGATTTCTTTTCATGTTTAGAAAGCAGAGCGACACAAAGGCAAAGCAGAACCGAGGGCGACATCGGTGTGCGCTATTTCATGTTATCTGGGACGTCTTTGGGCATTTTGCGAGGCAGCATCTTGTTTCGGTTTTTTGTTTATATTGCAAGTCTCTTATGGCGTAGCAAGCGATTGGGCCATATGATGAAAGACGAGACACGAATAATGACGAGCCACAACACGACTTTTAGCACATGTCGGTACGAATTTCTCCAAGGTGAAAGGGTGTAAAGCCGCAGACGAGTCGAGAAGGGTAAAGCCAAAGGCGAGGCGTCGGACGTCAACTTGGTCGTGGAAGGCCAACATGGTGCGCGGCGTCGGTTGTGGTTGACTGCAGCGCGGTACAAAAGGAGAGGTAGGAAACAGTGATGTGGGAGGAAAAGGGACAAGCTAGGATCATATATTCGCGGGACGCAGCCACGCGCATGCCCTTGCCGCGGGGCCGTAAGAGACAGCTGGTGGTGCATCATGCCAACTCATCTCTGCAGTTTGGCCTGGTTGCATACGTGGGGCCGAAAAAAGCCAGCGCAGCAAGCTTGCGCTACCAAAGCACGTTGATGCGCTTTAATCTGCGTATGTGAGCATATCAAGGCATTTTGATTGAGCCAAAGGGAAATGTAAAGTTGAGCGCAATTTTGCGATTATTTGAGTAGCGTATCGCGCTGTCTACTGGCGACGCTCTACAGGTCAACGCATTCCAGCGCGCGCTGGGTAGGAAGCCAAGGTGCGACACCATCTTGCATCGTGTCTTACGAGGGGCCGTGGGCAAGAACGTCCAGCCAGCGCCACAACTCGAGAGAAAAAATAGGAAGAAAATAAAGAAGAAAGCTGCCTCTATTGGATCAGGATCCTGGTTTTTTTTTTTTTTTTTTTTTTTTTTGGACGTATAATGAAGTGAGTTGTCTTGTCAAATTTGCTGCACGAAATGTGTGTTGCTCCCTCTTCAGAATTCGCTGCCCAACACCGTCGGGGATCCCCTCATTGGGGGCCAAACTATTGGTCTGTGCAGCAGTGGAAGTGTATTCTTGGACGGAGCCGGCTAAAAAAAGAGATCTATAGGCTACATGCATACAAGGAGATTTCCAGGCCACGGATTCCGAGTCCCGAGAGACGTGCTTGGCAGCACCAGCGCGGCCTACCTACTGTACCCATTCATCAGCGGTTCGCGGCTGTGCTGTCAAAGGGCTCGCGCTAGCGGGACTCGCGCACTTGAAGTGCCAATGGCCTGGATGGAGGACGGGCGCGCTCGATGCGTGTACCACGCCACGACGCTGAGTGAGTCGACGGACGCTGAAAGAAGACGTTGGCTGGAGAGGACCCATGGGTTGGGCTGCAGAAAACCTACCAGAATATTAGCGACGAATTCAATACCCAGGTTGAAACAACCCAGAAAACGCAACGGTGGCCCAGTCTTGGGGGAAAAGTGTAGCTTACCTCGCATGGACAGGCATGCCGGCGTACAAGATCATGGCCACGAACGAAATGAACGGCGCCGGCCAACCCCCCCAGCCCCCACCCATGGCGGCGGCGCTCATTCTTGACTTGGTTCTCGGCCGGGAGGGTTATCAGCACAACGTCGACGGGTGTAGTGCCGAAGTGAAGGGGGAAGAATAAAGGCAGCATGACTTTGGCCAAACTTGGGGAATACTTGCTTCAAGAGGTAGTTGAGCACCGTGTAGCTCGTGCGGGGGTTAAAATGCTGTGGGAATGACAAGTCTTCTACCTAAAGTATGAACATTATAACTGTTTATAGGTGTATGAACAGTAATTGCTGTGCGTAGCCATGGGCAAGTTGACGAAACGCTGGCGCTTACACAAGCGAGGTGTACAAAGTGTTGGTGCAACAAACCAGTCTCGCCAGCTACCCGAGTACAGAGATGCGGGCCGGCAATCTTTATCGAAAGATGATAAAACTCACATCTTTGCTATTTCTGGTTTAGGAGAGTTTTGGTTCGTGGCGCTAGCCTGCCGAAAGTTATGTAGAGTATTTACCGGCACAACTTTTGTTGTGGTTGTGGCCGGCCGAGGCTGTGTTTTGCAAAGCTAGGTAGGAAATGCGCCAGCATGTTTCGTATGGTGCAAAGGGAAGTTGAAAGCTCTGTTGGTGTTGTTTTGCAAAAAAAAAAAGAAAAGAAAAGAAAAAGTAGTTATATTTTTCCTTGTTTGAATGAGACGCTCGCAACGCACAATAGATACCAGAGGAGGATGAGTCGCAATGAATTCATTATCAATTTCTGCCTTGATATGTACGAATTTCCTTGTTTAATTCCTGGTGCTCGGGGAAGCGAAGCGCGCGCAGCGGATCGGCCCTCGGGCGACACAAACGCAGGAAGCAGACCAAATACAAATAGACGTTTCCATAATTGTAGGGCTCAATCTTTACTTCTCAGACTAACCAGACTGTTTTTCTTGATAAGGAATACCGGCCAACTATCTGGCGGGCATAAAACCTCAAGCCACGGCCCTTCGGGTTCCGTGGTTAATAAACCCCCCCGTCTCCACCCAGGCACGTCCCCTCCCCCCGCGTCCGATCCGGAGCGGCGGCGCCCTCTCTTCCTTGCAACCCCCTTTCTCCCCATTCTCATTCACCCATATGTTTTTTTTTTCTTCCCCTCCCAATTCTACCCAATCGAAAGCCGCTTGCATCAACTCCGACGTGAAACCCACCAGCTTTATCATCCTGTAGTTAGGCTGTCGCTGCCAAAGCGGAGTTGCAAGCCCCCCCCGCGCCTTTGCATCTACAGACAGGGCGTGGGAAAAAAAAAACCCCCCGATGAGCGGACTAATACCGAGCGCTCTGCGACTATATATCAAGCGCGTGCAGCCCCGCGGTCTGTTGCAGCTCAGCAGCGGCGGCGAAAATCCAAATTATTTCTTTCCATCGTACAATATTTTTCCTGTCAGAACCGGAGTTGAAGCGAGGGCATCATTTTCTGGCTGTGCCAAGCGTAAACGACAGAATATGGCGAGCAACGTTGAGAAGAAGCAGGACGGTGGTGGTGCGTGGATTGGTGCCAAGGGCGCGGGTTCGCTTGATCTACGCAGTATGTTTTTTTTTTTCCCTCCTTCTTTTTCAGCAAATGAGGTTTATACATCTGAGGAGGGGGAGATTTTGATGCAGAAAGCTGACAAGTTGTTGTGTTTGCAGGTGATGTCATGACGGTGCCGACGCCGGCGATGCTGGCAGCCGTGGCGAATTGCTCCCTGCGCGACGACGTCTTCAACGAGGACCCGACGACGCGCGACCTCGAAGCGCACGTCGCGCAGCTCGCCGGCAAGGAGGCCGGTCTCTTTGTCACGTCTGGGACCATGGGGAACCAAGTCGCTCTGCGAAGCCTCTTGACGCAGCCTCCGTTTGGTGTGCTGGCGGACCATCGCTCCCACATTATCCTCTACGAAGCCGGCGGGTAAGTATTTCTTCTTTTCTTCTTCTTCTTCTTCTTCTTCTTCTTCTTCTTTTCTTCTCAAGACAAATGTAGCCATTCATCTAATTTCAAACCCGCGCCGCAGAGTCTCGTCCCTCACCGGCGCCACCGTCAAGCCCGTCGTCCCCCTCAACGGCGTCCACCTCACCGTCCAAGACGTCGCCGCCCACGCCATCCTCAGCTCCGACGTGCACGCCTGTCCCACGCGCGTCATCAGCCTCGAAAACACACTCAACGGCACCGTCATGCCCCTCTCCGCCGTCGCCTCCATTGCCACCTTTGCGCGCGCCCACAATATCCGACTTCACTGCGACGGCGCTCGTCTCTGGGAAGCCGCCGTCGCCACATCCGCATCCACATCCTCCTCCTCCTCTTCCTCCTCTCCTTCCGCCGTACTCGCCGAATACTGCTCCTATTTCGACACCATTAGCCTGTGCTTCTCCAAAGGCCTCGGCGCCCCCGTCGGCAGCATCATTGTCGGCGACGCCGCCACCCTGACGCACGCGCGCTGGGTGCGCAAGTCGCTCGGCGGCGGCATGCGCCAGCCGGGCATGCTCGCGGCGGCGGCGCGCGTCGCCGTCGACGAGACCTTTACCGGCGGCTTGCTGCGGGCGTCGCACGAGACGGCGAAAAAAGTAGAGGCCGCGTGGACGAGGCTGGGCGGCGGGACGCTGGTGCATCCCGTGCAGACAAACATGTGCTGGGTCAATCTCGAGGCGCACGGCGTAGGTGTCGAGGCGTTTACCGAGGCCTGCGCCGACGAGGGGCTGAGGGTGTCGGGGGGCAGGCTGGTGACGCATTATCAGATTGCGCAGAATGAGGCACAGGTGCTGCCAAGGCTCGAGAGGGTGTTTAAAAAGGTTCTGGGAGCGCAATCGACGAGTCAATGAGACCTTCCCAACGATCAAATAAACAGGGTAGGCCAATTAAAAAGACGGTATACATCCTTCTTCTATATATGTACAATACCAGGGCTAAATGTGCTGACCTCTAAACTCGTAGCACGTTATATCACACTCTATACACTGCGTGAGACTCTATCCGTCGCATGACCATTCCACACACTTGCTGTTCTTCCCAATACCCATCTCGCCAGTCTATCCCTTCTCTACCGAAACCATTCTCATGGCTTCTTGCTTTTCGTCTACACCTTCCCCGACATTCCCCTTAAACATTCCTCGTACCACGCCAGCGCACCCCTCGCCTCGTCTACCGTAAACACACCATCATCAAACCCCAACTTGACAACGTACTCGCCCTTGCTCGCGCCCTTGACAACCTCGAGCTGCATCGCATAGTTAAAGTGCATCGTGTTGCGGCTCATCTTCATCACGATCCACCGCATGTGGTCCTGCCCGCCCGCCGCCGTGTCCACTGGCTCAAACGGCTGGAAGCAAAACAGGCACTTGGCCGCCGCCGCGTCCCTGTCCGCGCCCAGCGCGCCGTAAATCTCGTCGAGCGACACGAGCCCATTCTCCGTCGTCCGCCAAAACGACGCCTGCGTTTCCTGCAGCAGCGCCCCAATCGGCTTGGCGTCGTCGACGTTGTGCACAAACGGCAAAAAGTTGGCGCAGTTGCCGTTGATCAGCTGCGGGTTGTCGAGCGGCACGTTGCGACCCGTCACAAGATTGTTGTACACGACGTATGGGGAGCCGCTCAGGTGCGCCAGGAGCAAGCCATATGCCGTCTGGAAAGCAATCGGCGCCGTCACGCCCGCAGCCTGTGCAGTCTCGTCGACGCCAATCTCCACGCCAATCTTGGACAGCTCCCACCGGCATACCCTAGGATTCGTCGCACGGGCGGGGTAGTCGAATATCTTGTCCTTCAGCAAGCTCGTCCAGTAGTCAAGCTGCGGCTGCTTGGGCGTCTCCCTGATGTGCCCGATAAAGTCGCGGAACTCAGTGCTGGGGCGGGGCGCAACACTATGGTTCAAAGCCCTGAACTGGTCGTCAAATATGTGCAGCAGCGTCCCATCGTACGACGCGTGGTCCAGCTTGATGAGCATGTGGCGGGTGCCCGTGGCCGAGTTTGTAAGTAGTGTGTACCGCACGAATGCCTTGGCCGGGTCGAAGCGAAGATCCCACTCCGCGTCGACTATTGCCTTGCATTCAGCCTCTGTGGTGTAAGAGTGATAGGTCAGGTTCAGAGTTGGCTGCTTGAGAATGACTTGCACTGCCGTCGCCGTGTTGCCCTCTTCGCCGTAGACGTACATGGCGCGCAAAATCTGGTTCCGTGCTGTAAGCATCGTCGTCAGCTCCACCCAGCGGCCAAAATCCAGATCCTTTGGAAGCTCTCGTATAGTCATGAGCTGCCAGAACTGTTCTCTCTTGTTGCCCTGCGTGAGGAACTCTACCTGGCCAGGGCTGCAGGGGTAGATGTCTTCAATATCTTGCTCTGCAACAGCGAGCTCCTTGAGACGGGTGTAGATTTCTGGGCCTGGTACATATACAGGCAGCTCTTGCACCACGTCTGCCTTGTCTTGCATCTTGTGCTCCTCGGACAACAGCTTGGCTTGGATCTGCAGCGTCTGAGCAGAGAGCAAGTCGTTGACTTTGATATCAAAGCCTTTCCTACGCAGCAAACCGGCGAGATTGAGAGCAGAGATGGAGTCGCCGCCCAGAGAATGAAACGTAGTTCCGCCGTGAATATTCTCCGCCACGACCTCAAATAGCTCGGCCCATATTGATTGCAGGACAAGCTCCTGCTCACCCGACACAGCCGTTCTTTCCTCGCGTGGGAGATATTGCTTCAGGCGATCCATCGGCATCTCCTCGACCATCTGTTGCAGCCGCTTCTTGTCCACCTTGCCGTTGGGCGTGAGCGGCCAAGTCACCACCGGGAGCCAGACAGTGGGAAGCATATATATGGGCAGCGACGTGAGACGCGCCGTGATGTGGTCGGCCGCAATAGCCTTGTCTGCAGGCAGCAGGATGTCCTCTCCCGCATGTGCATCCTCATCAGAGCAAAATGCAACAATTTGCTTCTTCTTCAGGACAGTGGCCATCACAGTCACGCACGTCTTAAAAGAGCCACTTTTGACGATCGAGGCGTCAATCTCCCCCAGCTCAATCCGGTAGCCATTGAGCTTTACCTGCCCGTCTTTGCGTCCGTGAAGCTCGACTTCGCCGCTTGGCAGAAGCCTTGCCAGGTCACCAGTCTGGTAGATTCTCTTGCCGCCGACGAAGCGAAACGCCTTGGCCGTGGCGTCAGGCCGCTTGAGGTAGCCGCGCGCCAGCTGGGGGCCAGATACGCACAGCTCACCGACTGCGTCATCCGCCACGGGGCTCATGGTGTCGGGATCGAGGATGGCGGCATGCGTAGACTTGAAAATGCGGCCGACGCTGCGAGGGTTCATCCCGGGCGTCACGGTGCTGGTGCTGATGCATATGGTAGCCTCTGTCGGCCCGTAGGCATTATAGACGACCACACGCGGCGCCCACACGCTTAGAATATGAAGCGAGATGGCCTCGCCGCCAGTCATAAGGACCTTGAGGCGCGGCACGTCGTCTGGGTGGAAGAGGGTGCCCATGGACGGTGTGATGTTTACGCGGTCGACCTCCATTGTGTTGATCAAGTTGGCTAGGTTGGCGACAATTGTGTTCTGGGGGGCCACGCACAGAGTTGAACCGCTAGACAGCGCAGAGAAAAGGCCGTCGAAAGATCCGTCAAATGTGTAGTTGAGAGTCCACAGGATGCGGAACGAGTTGTCCCTCAGATTCGTAGTGTCAATGATGCCCTCAGTCGCAGCTGCCAGCCCCCCGTGAGTGATGAGCGTGCCCTTTGGCTTGCCGGTGCTTCCAGAAGTGTAGATGACGTAGGCAAGCGAGTCCGGGTTCAAGTTAGGCGTGATTGGGCGTTGAATAGGCAGGCTATCCCAGTTGATATCGTCTATAACGATAGCCTTGTATGGGAGATCGTCAAAGAAGGACTTGTTCAGGCTGTCAGTGATGACGTGCGTGGCTTCACAGTCATCGAGTATGCCAACGTTGCGATCTCTAGGGTTTTCTGGGCCGAGGGGTAGCAGAGCACCGCCAGCGACGAGGATGCCAAAAATGGAAATAATAGTGTTGATGGATTTTTCCATGAGCATGGGTATGACCTGCTCGAGCTTGATGCGCTGGGAGCGAAGGATACCAGCGAACTGATGGATTTTGATGGCGAGACCTGCATACGTGATGTCGTCTCCAGAAAGATCGCAAACCGCGATACGTGACGGGTGCAAGGCCGCCATGCGCATAACGGCAGAGAAGCCGAGGTCGGGAGACGTGTATGGCCACGACTGGTCGAGCATCAACTCGTCATCCGAAGTGAGTGATGGCGCCGCATCATGTACGACAGTCGATGCTGGCGTAACGACACGCGACATCTCAGAACTAGGCAGCTCTGGCTCGGAAAGGGCTGCCCTCGGCAACAGCTCCTTGACGGAAATGTTTGGCGTCTCGGCACCCGTTTGAAGTACCTGAACAACGAGGTCAACCAAGCTCTGCGCAAAGCCGGTTTCCAATGTGGAAGTCAGGGTGATCCGATCTGGGGTCTCATTGTTTAACTCAAGTTTGGCATGCTCTACCTCTCCGAGATTCATAAAAGGCAACTCGCGGAGGCCGCCAGTTATGTCGGGGCGCGAAACTTTGATCAAGAAATTGACCATGGAATCAAACAGATCTCGGGACTGGCCGGTGACGTTGAAAATGGTGCGCAGACCGACATGAGCGTGTGCAGCAACGTCCCAGAGATTTCGCTGGACGTGGGCGCTGTGCGAGGCTAAAGAGCTGGTGCTATCAACTCGCACGCGCAGAGGCGCAATCATCAGTGTTGGTCCGGCCATTTCCAGGATGCCTGGAACAGGTGCGTCCCTACCAGACAGAGTAACACCCATGACGACATCGTCGGTGGAATGTACGGCTGAGAGGACAAGAGACCACGTGGCGTAGAGCAAGACACTTGGCGTGATTTTTAGTTTGGATGCTGCTTTTTTCATGTCCATCCCCAGCAACGCCGTCACCGTGCTTTCAACGGGTGTGCGGTGGCCCAAGGACTCGGAGCGCGCTCCGTCTAGATGGCTCTTCCAAAAGTCCTTTGCGGCTGCAACGTCTTGTGACTGTATATGCTTGACGTAGCTGCTGAATCTACCTCGCATCACGGGGGATTCTCCAACAAGTATCGACGACAGATCTTGCGAAATGAACTGGTTGGACCAGTAGTCAAAGAGGGCGTGGTGGCTGGTGATGACAAGGACCTGGCCAGGGAGGATGGCGGCCTGCCACCACAGTTCTCCTGCGCGCATGATACGCGTCGTCGTTTCCCGGATGTACGTTCCAGCGTCGAGATCGGTCATGATTAGCGGAAGCATGGCCGTCTTTTTGATGACTTGCACGAAAGACGTGCCGCGCGGGATAAAAGTAGTCCGTAGCAGCGGCTGTGACTCCATCAGGGACTGCAGACCATGTGTGACTTCTTGCTCGCTGTATCCGCGGAAACTATAGGAGCGGCTGTAAACGTAAGTTGTGCCGCCTAGGATGGCATTGGCAACAACAGCCTCCTGGAGCGCAGTGACTGGGAACGCATCTTCCACCTCGGTGAGCTTGATTCCCAGGAGCTCCGTGGACGGCGTCTGTCTGAGCAGGCTGAATGGCGCGGGAGCCTGTGAGCCTATAGCTACAGTCCCCTGTCGGGCCAGCTGGGCAACCTCGGCTAGAGTATGATCCAAAACCATGTCTTCCACTGCCATGGTGAGGTCATGTTGGGATTGCAGACGCGACACTACCTGAATGGCCTCGAGCGACGTACCGCCAAGCGAAACGAAGGAATCTTGAAGATTGACCGCTTCTAGTGGAAGAGACAAAAGTTCCGACCAAAGCGCGCGAATAATAGCCTCTTGATGGCTAAATACGGCATCGTCAGCCTGCTTTGCGCCAGCACCACGTTCAAGCGTGCCCGCACGTGCAGACTCCTCCACCATGTGTCGAATTCCAATTATATCCACCTTGTCGTTGGCATTCAGTGGGAGCTTGTCCATGGGAACCCAGAAAGTGGGCATCATGTAGCCGGGCACTCGCTCGGCAAGATACGAGCGCAGCGTACGCACCGTGTCGGGCCACACAGTCTTACCCTTGGTCGTCACGACTGCAGCAACAAGAACAGTTTTGTTGTTGATTGTGCAAGGCACGACAACAGAATGCTTGACAGACTCATTCTTCTGGAGAAACGAGTTTGGCTCGGCGGGGTCAACTCTCTGGCCGTTGATCTTGGCCTGGAAGTCGATGCGTCCAACCAGCTCAACCGACCCATCGGCGTGGCGCACCGCCATATCGCCTGTTCGATACATTTTTCCGTCGCCAAAAGGATTCGCGACGAAGCGTTTGGCCGTCTCCTCTGACGCGTTAAGGTAGCCACTGGCAATTTGCGCACCACCGAGGCACAGCTCGCCGGGGACAAGCAGCGGCGACAGATGCATAGTATTTGGGTCAACAATGTACGACGTCGTCGTATCGTAGGGCATCCCGATGATGCGCGCGCTAGAACCAGCATCCGAGTGTAGCCTGTGTCGCCAATTGAGTTGAGTGCACTCGCTCAAGCCGTATGACGAGTATAGCTGGACCCTGTGCCCCCAGGTCTCGACCACCGCGGGGCTGACCAGCTCGCCTCCAAGCACCATGCGTCTCAGCGATGGCACCTGGTCGGGCGTGATGAGCGCCGCCGTCGTGGACGTCATGTCAATCGAGCTGATGGCCATCCTCTGTATCGTGTCGGCCAGATTCACAGTGAAGCTCCTCTTTTCAGCCAAGCAAAGGCAGCCGCCCACAGTAAGAGTTGCCCATATAGACCGCTGCGCGGCTGAGAATACGGGGTTGAAAAAGAGCAGCTGGCGTAGGCCCTCAACACGGGGGAAGCACGCGAGGCCATTGTACGCGGCCCGGTGGTCTAGACGGGCTGCTTTGGGTCGGCCGGTCGAGCCAGAAGTGTAGATGGCGTAGGCAACATCAGTCTGCTGCTGGACGAGGAAGAGGTTGCTGGTGTTGTGCTGGTGGGATACCGCGCTAATTTGATTAATGTCGTACTCGACAGGGAACTGTCCGCGTGTTTCTTGGTCCACAAGAACAAAATCAGCCGCGACGTCCTCAACCATCATGGCCTTGCGCGAGTGCGCGGCGTCGACATCGAGAATGACGTATGCAGCGCCGGCTTTCAGGATGGCGAGAAGGGAGATTATCAAGTTGGTGGATGTACGCATGTGCACGGCCACAAAACGGGGTCTATATTGCAGCAGATGTCGCGCAAGCTGATTCGCGCGCTGATTTAGTGTAAGATAGGAGATTGGTTCGTCATTTTCGAACTGCACAGCATCTGCGTTGGGTGTGCGCAGCGCCTGTGTCTCTATGAGCTGGTGCAGAAGGCCTGCCTGTGCAGGTACGGCGGCCTTTGCGTATTCGTGCAGAAGAAACTCCTCGACGGGTGAAATCATACGCACGGCAGAGAGCTTAGTCTTGACGTCTCGGGCGACATGTTCCAGAGTGGCGACAAAGTGCTCGAGGAGTAGGCGCGCATCAAGTTTGGCGAGTCCTGCGTCATGGCGCATGCTCAGCTTGAAGAGCGGCGATGTGCAAATGTTGATGACGAGCGGGAACTTGTCATCGGTGGACATGACACTGTTGTGTGCGAGGGCCAGATCTTGGCGATCTACGTGGAGCTTGACCTGTGGTCGAGAGGCGTCAGCGAGTCGAAGGACCTCGTCATGGCCGAGAACTCCATTCGCTGCGGATTGGTCCGCCACGTTAGCCACATGTCGGATATGTGATAGAATGGATACATCTTGAGAGACGGATACAACAAGCGGTAGATGGTGTGGATCATCATCAGCGTCGGCATCTTGTCCATCGAGGGGGGTCCTGCGGCCTGGGACGGTGAAGACCACGGCAGTTTCTCCTGCGGGTGAGATTGTATGCTGGGCAGCGACAATGGCCCAAGTTGCATACAGCAAGTCGTCAAGGCGTATCTTGAAGCGGCTGCACAGCTGAACAGCCTGCTCGAGCAGACCGTCCGGGACGACAATGGCAGTCTCGGAGCGGGGCCAGGTGTGCTCCAAAGGGAAGCCGTGCAGCACCGGCTGCGAGGCTGCGAGGCGATGGAATCGATCCCGCCAGAAGATGGTTGCATCGTGGGAGTCAACACTGTCATGACCGGCATGATGCTGCTGCCCGGAGATGGATGGCACAGACTTGGCAGCGACAGAGCCGAGCGGCCCGACGCGACGGGGGAGATACGGATCGGCCGTCATATTCCTGGTCGATAGTACAATGCAGTAAATTGGCTTTGTAATCCGAGACACATTCTGCCCCAAGATACAGCGCAGTCTTCATCTTTAATCCTCAACATGATGGGCAGTGCACCTCCGAGTTGGGCTTTTTCCCGACGTTTGTTGCCCGCGAGGTCAGCGCTTAAGCTTGCGCAAGAAGCAGTTTCATCCTTCCAAGTCAGCGCCATGGATTCAGCTGCGTCGTCTGACAGAGTAATGTTGATGCTGTTTTTTCGTATAGATGATGCAGATGACATCGGGCGGCCGGACGAAGCCGAGAGGCAGCCACACAACGGTTTGGCGTCGAGGGTGTGAAGATTGGGCGTTGGCTGTTGGGCTATGGCGTGGGCGTGGGCGTGGGCGTGGGCGTGGGCGTGGGCGTGGGCGTGGGCGTGGGCGTGGGCCGTGGACTCTCTATCGGCACGCCCATTGGCGGCAACGCTAGGCTGCTTCTGGACTGCACAGGTTGGTCTGGCAATGTTGCTTCGGCGGCACGCCCAACGACAAGCTTGGTGCAAGGGAAAAGAAGAAGGAAAAAAAAAGTATGAGTATTCTGTGGATCGATTTTTAATTTACCGAGATACGCTACCAGTAGATGAGTGCTAACTCTAGTTAAGCCGTTTGGCAGCTCAGTTGGGTCATTTGCCAGGTCGGTAGCAATGGGACAGTTTGGCAAAACTAATACAAGCTTCATGTCTGATGAGATCAAAATTAAATTGCTGAACAAAATTGGCCATTAAATTTGACTGACTTCTATCATTTCTCTTGGCGAAATCAGAGAGATCCCTGTGGTAGCCAACTATGTAGCCAAGCATCATCGTCAGTTTGACAATATGTACCTCAAACTCTGCCAAAAGTGTTCGCACAATAGACAACCAACCATTGGTAGTCTAATATCCCAGGCTCATTTATGCCCACATAAACTACTACGGCGGAGTATAGATGGAAAAAGTGGCAGACTGGAATGAATGAAACCAATAATACTTCTATAACAATTTTTTAAAAATAAAAGCCAAGCAGACGTACCGAGACCACCTACTTGTACAATTTAAAGACGGTCGAGCGTGGGAAAGCGGAAACAACACTTGAAAACCTTTTGCTCCGCATGAATCAACCTGACTTGACAGTCAATTTATGCTACTTGCATCCATCTGGGTATCTGCTTCAACGCGGCCATCTGCCGGCCTACGCCGCGCCTTCTCTCGTAGCCTCCCGTCTTACATGCCGCCAGTTCCATGGCCAATAAACAGCCTCTCACGCTTCATAAGCAGACTCAGTACCGTAACCAACACGCCCGCGACAATGACCAAGATGTACGTTTTGCTCTGAGCATTGACAATGACGGTCAGAATCTTGGTCGTCATCTCGGGGCTCTGCTGGTGCAGCAGCTCCGACTTGGCTCCGGCAATGGTCTGCGCAATCTCTTTGACGGGGACATTGGGCAGTAGCGCGTGGATGCCGCGCTCGCTCTCGTTGAGGAACAGCGCGTTGGCAATGGCCAGGGAGAGAGTGATGCCAAAGATCTGCGCAGTCGAGATGAAGCCAATGGCCGAGGGCACAAGCTCGGGTTTGACGACGGCCTGGGCGACCGAGTACGACGCCTGCGCAAACATGCCGACGCCGAAACCGACAATGACGGTGTACCCGTAGACGTTGGAGACGGACGTGGTGAGTTTTACAGTGTACAGGAGGCCGCCGCCGATGGACACCAGGATGCCGCCAACCAGGTACCAGGGCATGTACAAGCCCCAGCGCGCCAGCATGGCGCCGTTGGTGGTGATGGTGAAGATGACGAGGAAGACAAAGGGCAGCAGACGCACACCCGACTGCAGCGCCGAGTCGCCGCGGGTGAACTGAAAGTACAGGGGTGCCATGTAGATGGGTAGGAAGATGCCGCAGCCGCCGGCAGCCGTCATGACAAAGAGGATCAGAACCGTACGGCTGCCAAAGAACTCGACGGGGCAGACTCGGCGGACGGTGTCGGTCCAGATGGTGTAGACCTGTTGGAAGCCCAGGATGATGAAGAGCACGGCCGAGACGCAAAAGAGGGCAATGATGCGGGCCGAGTTCCAGGGATACGTGACGCCGCCAAAGGAGACGCCCATGACGAAGCTTCCGCAGGCACCAATCATGAGAAGAACACCGGCGTAGTCGAATTGGCGACAGCGGTCGAGGGCGGACACGCCGGGGCGGGGGTCCTTGCTGGGGAGCATGAAGACGTAGACGGGAGCGCACAAGCCGCCGATGACGAGATTGATGTAAAAGGCCCATCGCCAGCCGGCCGCCGAGTCGGTAAAGGCGCCGCCGATAATGGGGCCGAGGACGGTGCCCAGGCCCCAGACGAGGCCGGTTCCGCCGACATAGACGGGGCGCTCCTGCATGGTGGTGTTGAGGGCAATCATGGTCATGAGGCCGACGTACATGCCGGCGCCGGATACGCCACAGATGGCGCGGCCGATGATGAAGGCATCAACATTGGGCGCGGCGCCGCAGATGGCCGAGCCAACCTCGAAGACGAGCACCGAGAGCAGGTACGTCCACTTTGCGTTGAACTGGCCGTAGACCTTGCCCCAGACGAGGTTGGTGCTCGCGGCGCCGATGAGGAAGGCGACGCTCAGCCACGAGAGCTTCTGCACAGCATTGAACTCTTGAACAATGACGGGCTGCACGTTGGCCACAATGGTGTTGTCGAGGGCAAAGAGGAACTGTGAGCTGTAGATGGCGGTGATGACGAGCGTCCACTTCCAGCCGGGCATGTCGCGCGGCGGCGGCGGCGGCGTCGTCGCAGCGTCTGTCGGCTGCTGCTGCTGCTGCTGCTGCTGCTGCTGCTTATCCGGCAAGCCCCTTTCCATGTTCTTTTCGTACATGTCGGACGAGTGCTGGCGAGGCAGAGAATCGCCGCTCTTGGCCAGGCTGCCGGTTTCGGTTTCCGTCTCCATGGCTGAGTTGATCGGTCCGAGGTCAAGGTGTAAAGGAAACTGGTCAGAGAACTCGAAATGATGATGAATTAATCGAGTGTGCCCTATAGACGAGTTTTAAAAAGACGACATGTGGTTTGTGTGAGGTGCAGTACTTTTCTTGGGTGAGATTTGTTAAGGACAAGATGAGGTATGTCAGAAGTTGAACAAGTTTTTTTTTTTTTTTCGAGGCGTTTCCCTTGCTTACAATGCCAGAGGAGCGATTTGTCATTGTCTAAATCCTTCTTTTCTCAATCTGGTAAAAATTGCCCTTGAATTTCCAGCATGAGCGGGCAAGGAGAGCGCAGCAGCAACAGCATCAAAGGGGGGGTGTGCGGCGGTAAGTGGTCCCGGGTGTGAGGCGATATCGAGTTGGGGGCGGCAGATCTGCTAAAACAAGCATCTCATCGCTAGTGTATTGGGGCTTGCCATTTTGGGCATGCGTTCTATGCCCCTGGGGTGGTGCGAAGCTACCAGGAGTAATTTTGACACTGAGAATACAAAAGCAAGAAGCATATGATAACCTTGATCAAAGTGTAGAATAAAATTAAGACATGCTTAAAATACGAACTGAATGACAAAAACATACGAATGACGAGGCATTGTGTAAATTATCCATTATTCTTGTTTATTTTTGGCGTCAGCCCTACCTCGGGTTAGAGCGGCGGACGCCCTGTCAATGAGCCTTGCTATCTAGTGGGAAATTGAGGGTTTTCCATCTCATTTCAGCATCTGGGATGATTTATTTAATTACCATGGCATCCATGACTTGGAGCTATCAGTGCCAATATTTCCGTACATTGTGACTGTTGGCACGCTTTTCAGCCTGACAAGGCTGAAGCCCAGTCAATGTGTCAGGCGTAATGCAGCGCATCAGATGCTCAGCCAGGGATGGCCCCAAAGAAAGGCTTCACGGGAGATGAGACCATTCTTACGGGCTCCATAACAAGCAGAATTCTCCCCCATCAACCACAACTTGCCTTGAACCAGTTATTTATTTACCCTGTTCTACCCACATCAAGTAAGAGAACGCTATTACCCAAAAGCGGACTAGCGTTAACGCTGGCGGCTATTAGCGGGGATGCCATCTCCGTGTCTCAGGGTCCTGTACCCAAAAGCGGACTAGCGTCACCGCTTTGCCATCTGGTGGCCAATGTCCATCTGGCATGATGTTGATGATAATCCGCATCAAGTGCCTTTCCACGCCACTTTAGATGGCATGTTTGCTTACTACATTCTCATGTTTTTAGTTTTCCACGAACCAACTTCAGCCGCCATTACGGCGCGATGCATTCTAAATTGCTTACTGGGCGGCATGATGATTGCAACACTCTTCGAAAATCATGGCGGCAAGGAAAAAAAACATCTTGATAAATGCCCTCAATGGGCCATGTATATCAGTCTCGACACCATCATCAGTGCGGCATTCATTCACACCTTGACCACTCTTCCCCTCCGCAGTTAAACAGTACCCGAGTCGTCTATACCAACCTCGTCCGCATCACCAACCCCAACCCAATCACCAAGCATCATCATCATGCATCAACAAGGTCACTCCATCACCGACGGCAAGCCCCTAGTGCCTCCCATTGACATATGGAACGCCGACGCCGAGCACGACGCCAACGCCGAGCTCCTGCGCAACTTTGAGATTAAGCGCAACGTCTTTGCGACGCTCGCGCGCTCCCCAGGCCTCTTCGTCCCCGTCATGGAGCTCCTCAAGGCGCTTCTCAGCGGCGACACGCGCAAGATCCAGATCCTCGACTACCAGCTCATCGTGCTGCGCATGGCCAGCACCGTCGGCGCCGAGTACGTCTTTGGCATCAACGAGCCCGTCTCGCGCTTCAACGGCATGGGCGACGACCGCATCGAGGCCCTGCGCAAGGGCCTGCCCGCCGCTGAGCTCTTCGCCATGGGCATCTGGTCCGAGCGCCAGCAGTGCCTCATCACGCTCCTCGACGAGTCGCTCGCCACGTGGACCAACACCCCCGAGACCATAGCCTGGGCCCGCCGCCTCATGTCCGACGACGAGATTGTCGAGATCTTCATCGTGCTTGGCTTCTTCTCCATGGTTGCTCGCATGACTATTGGCCTGCGCGTGCAGGAAGATCCCCCTATCCCCGACCTCGAGAAGCACATTGCCATGCGCATCACCAAGAACAAGAACGCAGAGTGATGAGCTGGTATGCACAAATGATCATGCAGGGAGAGCAATTTATATGAAATGAAGCAATGGACCAACACAAACCACAAGCACTAAACATCTAGGTAGAAGCAGTGGATTGTGCGCATGGCCAGGCGACATGTAGGGATGAAAATGGACCAGCACCATTTAGTCTAGGAGTAAATAAACCAACATGAGCCCAAGAGCACAGAAAATCTGGGTAGAAGCAGTTGTTATGTGCCCACTGACATGATCGAGGCGGAAAAACGTTAATAGAAGCTGTTGTCGTATGTCCACTGACGTGATCGAGGCAAAGCAAAAGCTTGGTAAAAGCAGTAGATTGTGCGGCCATTCACATCATCGAAGTAAAACATGGCATCCATCCTGATCCATAATGGATGCCCAGTCGCAGTTCTCATCCGGACTGCTCCTCCGTGACCAGCAATCCTTGATAATTCTGCACGCCTGTGTCCAGGTTCCATTCGTCGCGTCCCACGACGCCGTGGCCGAGAACAGGAGCCGAAACGAGCTGTACTGATCCTCAGTTGCCAAGCAGCCCGCCACGCAAAACGGCCACGAGAGGCTCTGCAGCAGCACAGAGCTCCGCAAATCCATCAGAGCCTCGAGGACCGCCGCCACGGCCTGCTTAATCTCCGGCAGGTGCGGGTGCGCCCCTGACAGGATGACGTGCAGGTAAATGGTGCCGGCCAGCAAATACACCCTGTTGACGGCGGGGTGTGTCGGGCGCGCCGGCAGCTCCGACGACGACTCCCGCGATAGCCCGGCTTCAGCCGATAAACCCGTGCTGCCCCCCATTTCCTGGCGCAGCCGATCCTCGATTTTGGCCCCGCGCCGGACGAGGTCAACGATGGACAGCCTGTGCGCGGCCTGTGCATCCTTTTTCCAGCGTTCCAGCTCGGAGATTTGACAGATGAGCGCCATGGTCGTATTGCTGCATCCCATCATGCTCTGCACAGAGGTGCCTAGATTCTCGAGCTCTTTGACGTGGTCAATGTCTAAAAAGTTGTCGCCCCGCGTGGAGGCGGCGGCGATGATATCGAGGGAGACGAACGAGCCGAGCATCACGCAGCATGCGCGACCAAGCTCGGGTGATAATCCTGCATGACGATTTTGTTTGCGACTGCACATGTCGTCACCCTTTTGAGGCATCGTGGCCTTTCGGGCGGTAACCAGCGCAGGCACTAATGTCGCTGCAGCCCGTAGCAAATCTTTCCAGTTTTCGGTGCCGCCCATGAAGCCCTATAATTGCATTGAAATTAGCTCGCAATGACCTGAAATGATTTCCCGAGAGGTACTACTCACCTCCAAAAACAGTAGTTGCAAAAGTGATGTCAACGCCTCGATGCTCTGCACAAGGCTCGTGCGCCCGTTGGCGCCCGCCATAATGTACCGCATTCCGTGAATGGCCAGCTCATAGTATGTCGTCCCCGCGCGCCGTCGCGTCAAGATGTTGGCGATACCGTTATTATGCGGCACCGTCGCCAGGAAATGGCGCTCGCTCTGCGCCAGCGTGGCATAGTAGGCCGGCTTCACGCGCCGCAGGATTGAAAAAAGCCAGCCCCGTTCGCGGCCGTCGCGCGAGAGGTAGTAAGGGTACTGTAGATAGAATACTTGGTCTAGGAAGTGCATGAAAATGACGTCTTCGGCTTCTTCCTCGGGCACCTCCTCCTCGGATGTGTCCTTGGCTGGATGCCATGCGGACAAGGCCGCAGCGGCGACCGGGGCTTGTTGCGTTACGCTGTTCTGTGGCCCCGTGGCTTCGCCTGTCGGTGCGTATCCTGCAGAGACGTCGTTTTTATGAAAGGCTGTGTCGAGAAACTCATCGAAGCCAGTCAAGATGTCCCCCCAGGACACCTCTGCCTCTGAAAACCCAAGGAGATTCGAGGATTCCGGACCGGATGTGTCGGCAAAAAATGCTGCAGACATGGGACCGGATCCCGTGTCCATGCTGTGGTAAAGACCTGTCGAGTTGGGCGAGTAGTCGTTGGTGCCGCCGAAAAAGGGCGATGCCGACTCGGTGGTGATGTCGCTTGATGGTGCCGTGCTCCATTCGGCCGGGTCAGCCACCGCCGCCATGGCTAAATTCTGCGCGTGCATCTGCTCAAAGCTCAGCTCCGTCGGTGGCATAGCGCAGGCGCTGTGCAGGTCCATCATGCTGGCCGCAACATCCGCCTGCGTGACGCCAAACGCGTCATGAGGAGACTGAGCAATGAAGACGGTCTGGGCGCGTTGCCTACCCTTCTTGGCCTTTTTCTCGCAGACAATCTGCTTGAAGAACAGCGCCTTTTCCCTCTGCCGGGCGCCATTGTCCATCCAAGCGGGCTTGTGGCCGTAGCCGTGGCATTCTATGTCTAGCGATGCGCAGGGCGTGCAGACGGACCTACGCTCGTCGCACTTTTTGCGGCGGACGCGGCAAGTCCAGCATCCGTGCAGGCTTCGAGCCGCTGATGGAGGAGAGAGAGGGAGAGAGATGAACGGTTAGCTGAAGGCGCGATGGTGGCGGTCGTTGGAGATGATGGGGCTGGCTCACGTACCGGGCTTTCCAGCTTGCTGCATGCCGACAACCATGGGCAATGACTGAATGGATGAGGAAAGGTGGCACTAGTTGGTCGTCGCGTAGAGAAGGATGGCTGAGAAACAGAAACCCGGGAATGTGTGCGATGGATTGCGATGGCGCAGCTGTTATGAACGTCAAAAAGCCTCGCCAGAGGCAAGAGACAAAAGAATCTGTCAGACGGAGAGATGGAAGCGAGCGACATGTGTGATGTGGCGTTTGGTGGCGTGCGGGCGCTGAATGATAGATAACGTTAGTAAGTCATGGCCCCCAGCCAGCAACGACCGTCTTGAAGTGGCCAAATTCCTCATCGCCTGATTCATGATGCTCACGAGTGGATTGGTGGATTCTCAATATTCATTCGAGACGGACGAGATAACAAATTATGGCCAAGAAATTGAGCGGTAAAGGACGCCAGGCTGAGTTGCAAGTCATTTTTGCGCCGTCAGCCCAGCGCCACGCCAAGAGCCTTCTATTCCATCTACGGCTTTGCCATGTGGCGATGGCACTTGTTCTACACGCACGAAATTTGGACATGTTACTGACGATCTGTCTATTCGCAAATCAGACAGACACTCGATCCGGTCAAGATTCTCGATTTCGCCCACTCTCTTGCTGGGTTCTGACCATCCAGGGTCTCTGCAACCAAGTACGGCAAGTCGCATACGGTGGCTGTGTAGCACACCGCAGTAGTTAGTACGTAATTCGGTAGACAATTTGTCCGATGGACAGAATCATTCTTCAAAATGCCCCCAACGCAGCAAATCTTGTCAGTCCCGCCCCGAAACCAACCTTGGCTCGCTGCAGCCGGGAACGATCCCTGTCGTCATCCGTCAGGCCAAGAAACTAACGGAAACAAGTTCGCCTTGGAAGATGTAAACATGCATAATACAAGAACATGTCATCTCTGCGCCTGCCCCTTGCTGCTGGGCGATTCGACTCAGCCTGCCGTCACTGTAACGTGTACCTGCGTTCCCCGGCTAGCAGCGCAAGACATGCGAGCGACACTACACCTCGCCGATTAACTCGTCTAGGTAACAACGCGATTCAGGATTCAATGGCCCCGTGCAAGGTAGTAATACTTTATCCAAAAAGTAAACAATAAATGACTAAAAAGCAAATATTTAAATAGATAAAGTGGATCTGCATTCGGGAACATCTTCGATAGTCGCTGACTTTGATATCGCTTCAAGTGTACTTTCGCAACTCACAAGTACCTGTATCTGTGCCTACATTGCCTCTGTCTGTCCGGTATTTCAGACTCGTGCATCAGGAGGCCAAGACTTGTATGTAAAGCACCCGAGCTACTAGTCATTGCATCTGCAAACTCCAACCTTGCAAGGCGTCGCCCGTAGAACCTAGATTTCCTCTACGACGAGCCCCTAACCAGCTCTGGCGTAAAGTACGTCGTCATAATGCCCTCGACGCCAAGACCCCTGGCAGTAGCCTTGAACTCGCTGTGCGCAGGGCATGCGTCGTCGTAAAACTTCATGTCGTCCATGCTGGCGAATTCCGTCTTGCACACCACAGTGTACCCTTGAGAGCGAGGGTCCTCTTCCGCAGAACCGACAATGAGGGATTTGATGTACGGCTTGCCGTCCTGTAGCACAAATAGCCAAATAGTGTGTTAGCTCGAGACGTAGAGAGAGACAGCGGCGCAGACGAGCTCGGGCCAGCAGAGCGCCAAAACCGACGAGGCTCGCCAAGGCTCACAAGGCAGATTGGACATGTTTTTTTTTCTCTAGCAGTCATGGGCAGAAACTTGCTTTTTGGCTGGTCTGGTCGACTTTGGCGTAGGCGGCAATCAGTTTCGCCTGGTTCTCTTTGTTGGGGATCTTGAACATGGTCACCCGGTGCACGCGGTCAGCCATCCTCGCGGCGAGTTCAGCTTGATCTAGTCAAGCAGGTAGTTCTTTAGAACAGGATAAAACGTCACGGTATTGGTGAATTTCTGCGCCCAGCTGGTTGCAGAGAGGGTGGATTCTTTAACTTGGTCGGGTGGCCGCAGATGTCAAGGACCAATGCGGTGGTAGATGGGGAGAGCAGTCTTGATAGCTGATCCCAGCTGCCAGGGTTATTTTCAATTCAAGTGCAGATAACAAGTACCAGAACGCCCCAGCAAGGTAGCTGTTGAAAGCTGATGCAACATGACCCTGTCATCTTTGTGACTAATAGCTCTCATGCATCTTTGTTGCATTTCTCCGACATGCCGCCCAGGCTTGGTCTGAAGAGACGAGACGTGAATCGGCTGGCGACGGCTACGCAACATACCCCGCGCGGCTTCGGCTTCTCGCAATGTGGATGAAAACGGAAAAAGTATTCCTGCACGTGTCAGACGACAAAGGGGGGGCGATATTGTGGCGGCTGATCAGCCATGCTTTTCGAGGGCGGCAGTCCAAGAGGCTTATTAGTTAGACATCGATCTAGCGTGGAAGGGGGGAACAGCCGGCCGGGTGTGTACTTTGGCTTAATGCAGCAACGGCAACTGCATAACAGGAGGCCCGAGTTCATCGTACGCGCCACTGAGATGCAACGGATTCTCGGCACCGTGGCTGAGCTTGGCAAACGTTGCATGTTCGAGAAGAATGACTGATGCTTCATGGCGATATTGGGAGTCAAGATGCCTGCTTTAGCGTTGCCGCTGTAGGAGAGACTCCCTCGGCCGCCCACCGATCCGCATTGTTCTTGTTGCGCGCCATCAAGCTGAAAATATCTACCTGTTCCATGCCATGTTGCCTCTTGTCATGGAGACTTTTCACGGCATTCTCAGCCGACTAGTTCGTGTGCTGACCTCTGGGAAGCTCAGGCTAACGAGGTTTGCCACATTTGTTTACGCCTCCTGTGAGTCAACTTTCAGCTACGAGGCGGTCTGCAACCGGTCGCAAGCCACATCTTACATCTCAGTAGTTCTTTGAGCAAGCCGTCAGCCTTTCGTCACGGCGCGGACCGCCGTGCTCAAGCGGACCGCCTGATCAATGCCATTGGGCCCCTCCAATTTTTTTGTGAGCCACCAACTGGGCAGATGGGTACATGGTACATAGTTGACGAAAGATGAGATGATGACTAGTCGGGCTTCGGCGCGTGGCGCAGCGATCGACAAAGAGGGGAGGATGGGTGGTTTGTGAGATGGATCTGTGCAGATCGGCGGCCGTTGTGGATGGGCGCTTTACCGGATGGATTAGAGAGATGCAGCCTGATATCGGTGGCCGAAAGGGAATCGATGCTTCTTGTGTTGCGCGTCTCATCAGCGAGCTCGATACTGGTACGCTACTCATCGCACTTGACGTCTCGTCCTGCTGGGGATGTGCGATCGCATTTTGTCGACCAAGACAATCAAGGCGTACGGCCGATACAACATGAATCTGTACATTGATGTACCATTGGAGTCTCTAGGGATGACGTTGATTTTAAACCATTGCGCGTTGTATTATGCACTGTTCCTTGGTGCCATGTCGTCGATGTGCGGCTTGTGGTTTTTTATTTCTGCTCACAACATGCGCCATACCTACTGCGCGCAGCGTATAAATTTTCTTCTTTTCCCGTCAGAAACAATTACGATCATACTCTCAATAGGCTGTATATAGGATCTGACTCTATAGGTAGCCTTTTTGCGGCGACGACTCGGCTGCGGCGACAATTCGGCGTCAGGCCTCGACCCAGGATCGCGTCATTCAACGTATACGGTCACGATATGATGATACGAAACTTGTACTAGATGCGTGGTCCCCGAAAGAATACATTTTCTCGTGGTTGAATAAACATCAAGCAGTTGCTTTTGCTCACGACTTATCAAATGGCTTCTATTTAGATGATGTGAAAGCTGGCTCGTCAGTGGTAACTTGAGCCTCTAATCCGTTCACCCATATTGCATGCTGTCGTTTAAATAGTACCAGTGGTATCCCAAAGAGATATTCATATCGCTACTGGTGTTGCCAATGCACGGGAAGTATGTTAATATAATCACGAGACTTGCAAATCACCGCGGCAATCTCACATGGTCCGGCCTCGACCAAATGGGTTCAAAAAAGCCTCCACGTACTAACCTAATGGTGAAGCAGAAGAAATTACAAAAGTAACAGAAAACTCTAAGAAGTTGATCCAATAACGTATTTTATAAATTCTACTTTACAAGGAGAGCTGGTGTCTCTTCGACGCCAGACTTGCTGCCAGTTGCTCACCATGTCGTGCTGCACATACATGGCAGCGTTCAGCCCTCAACTCTGCCGTTAAGCGTCGGCGTGCCAATCTCAACTAGTTGAGTCATACAGGAACTCTTTTTGCATTCAAGTATAATGTATTACTTTATGTGCAATTGCCGATGTGAACGCTTTCGATGTAGCGTCTCTGCATGTTTTCGCATCGGCTGAAACGAAGCGGATTATGGACATCGTGGTAGGAGTACATATAGAATACAATGAAAGTCCTACAGGCACAGCTATTCGAGATGGCAGTCGTCAGCTGGGCTGTCGTAGAAAGACTATTGCAAATTGAACTCTCGGGTAGCTTTGACACCCACTCCATCACACCCTGCCAACAGTCATTGTTTCGCGAGGCTATACACCAGTATACAAAATGCGATACTTTATATAAAGTTCAGAATCGTCGGACTTTCTAAATATAACTACAGGCTAATGTATAACAGCTATTCGGGACATGAATCATTCTCAGAATCAAGATGATGACGGAAAGTGGGTATTAGCAAGTCTTTGGTGTCAACAGCTAACCAGGCGACTACAATGTCAACAAACGCCAATTTCCAGATGACGGGACAACAAGCGGCTATTTCAAAGACTTTTGTAGCGTCCTGGCTCGTGTGCGCCAATTTTCGCCGTAGCAACGTCATCGAATTCATGCGGCCAAGATCCGAGGAGGCAGTGCACAAGACGACATCGTCAGTCTGCTGATATGGGGGCCGGTGCAAGTTTGAGGCGACAAATGTTTGAGAGACATTGGCACATCTAGGTGCTGAGAACTATGTGGTCAGTGGGGACGACTGTGACGAGGAGAGAGACTGATGCATAATAAACGACCAGGACAATAGAGTTTTATGGGGGGGGCAAAGGCTGATATAGGCATTAGAATGATGTGGGATCTTGCCATTTACGATTTTTTAGGGTCATATAGGATCTTTTAGGATCAAAAACATACTTTGTCTGATCTCCATACGGGAGCGTCATTGGCATCATATTCCTCAAACAAATGCATCACCATTACAAGTGGTTGCCTTGCCAGCTTCTCCATTTGTCGAAGCACTTTTCGTCCCTAAGAACCTCATCCAAGTACCCTCTCGCAGAAGCAGAGATTCTCTTTCTTTCTGACGTCATCGAACCCCCCATCATTTACCCTTTTTTTTTTTTTTTTTCTTTTTTTGCCGCATTCCCAATTTGCAACACTACATCATCATTCCTTTCCTTCGGTATGACAAGATTCGCGTAAAGATAGTTGAAAAGGTCACAGTCAAACCGACGACGACGCGCGTTCCTTTTTCGGTTTAGCTCCGCATTACATGCTATACTCTTTTAGGCACGCCCTAACTGACAGGGCGTTACTCGTCAGTCAGGCTGCAGGTGCCGCCGCTTGTGGACCGTGGGTTGGCTCATTTGGCCAAACTTGGTCCCCCTGCTGTCGAGTCATGGGGTAACTAGCCCAGGGGCCAGGGCCAATTGGGGCCATTGATTCAGGTACCCCGAGCTAATTAACCATTTTGGAGCGACGTAAACCAAAAGGCGCAGCGTGTGGAATCCCATCGACAGCCTCGTTGGACAAGCCCGCCGTGCCGCCGTGCCGCATTGCCGACACGTCGCACACAATCGCACCCAGAAACCTCAGCTCGATTTTTGCGATTTGCTTAAACTTTGTTTCTTCTACTTTGGCTTTTTTTTTATCCCCGTTGCAACGATTTTGGGGTCATCATTTCTGGTTTGCGTTGTCGAGGAGAACAAGAGCAGCAACGTGGTGGTGGGTGGTGGGCAACGCCACGCGGCCAATAAACTTTGACCCCTATTTACACGGTCCAGACCCGGATCGCCCAATGGGGGGGAGGGGGGGGGGGAACAGGGAGTCTCCCAAACTCTGCTCATCTATCGCAACTACGGATTACAGACGACTCGGTTTCATCACAGAAGCGGGACCTTTTATGCGAACAACATCCTGCTATGGCTCGCATTTGCATCTGTCACTTTTGCCCACCCTTTTGATGGCGCAGCCGAGCAACAACCTCCTTCCTACCACCAAGGTATTTAGCGCCTGGAGCTATTCAAGGCGACGAGGCTTTTGGGCTGAAGGACGAATTGAAGCAACATCACACGCTAGACATTTCCCCACCCCATAATCCAATTTCTCCTATTTAAATTCTTGCCCGCTTTGCTGGTTTCGGGATCGCGCTGACGTCGAGAGCCAAAATCAAAGGCGTGTTCGCCTGTCAGGCAGCCACCCCGGACCGTTGTTATTATTTATTTATTATTGTTATTATCATCATCATTATTGTAGACGAACGGGGTGTGCTCCTCTTTGTAATTTCGTTTTTGGGCCTTTTTTTGCCACCTACTTCTTGTCCACTTCCCCCAAATCTGACACCCACCCTGGTTTAAGAAGCTTCTGCGCCTGATTTCCTCTCTCTCTCTCTCTCTCCCTCTCTCTCCTCAAAACAACTTCTCGAAACAGCCCCTTCGTTTTTTTCTATCCCCTCTTTATCCCCCTCTCCCAAAAGCTTCTTCACTCATTCAAAATGAAGTACTCATTCGCTGCCGCCGCTCTCGCCCTGGCCACTGGCGTCGTCGCCAAGCCGCAAATCACAAACTCGGCCTCAATTAACCCCCAGGAGGGCAAGCCGTTTACGCTCGAGCTCTCTGGCTGTTCCGCCGGCTGCACCGTGTACCTGATGCAGGGTGCCAAGGACAAGCAGGTTCCCGTCAAGGTCCTCGACTGTACGTTTCCCCCCCCCCCTCTCTCTTCTGCCTTTTGCCTCACGTCGCGCGCGCTCTCTCCACTGGGGAGAAGGCAATTGAAAATCTCGCGACTGACCCTCCGTTCCCATAGCGTCCGCTACCAGCTCCGCCAAGATTACGCTCAGCGACGTTGGCTCCGGCAGCTACAGCATCCGTGTCTCCGACAACTCCGTTGCCGCAACCGCCTCTGACGACAACGCCAACAACGACTACACCAGCATCTTCCAGTACTCCGGCACTGGCCCTACTTCGTTCCCGCCTCTGTCCGGCTCGGCCACGGCCACCTCTGCCGCCAGCGCCTCCTCCTCCAGCGCCTCCTCTTCCAGCGCCAGCAGCGCCGAATCGTCATCTTCGGCCACCACCACCGGCTCATCCTCTTCCTCTTCTTCTTCGGCCTCGTCTGCCTCCTCCACCTCGGCCACGTCCGCTTCGTCGTCTTCGTCGGCCTCCAGCTCCTCCAGCGCCTCCAGCAGGAGCTCCTCTACCAGCTCCAGCAGTAAGTTTCGCCGCCGCCCTCGTAGCCTGGACACCTGCGACAGCGCGACTAACCACCTGAATTACAACAGGAACCGCGAGCAGCGCCACTTCTAGCCCTACCAGCACCACTCCTCCCAGCAGCGCTGGTAACATGGTTGCCCTCTCGCCCCTTGGCCTGATTGCCGCCGCTGCCGCCGCCCTCTTCCTGTAAATTATACAAGGCAAAGCATCATGACGCCATGGCTATTGATGATCCCGGGCCTGCCAAACGAGGTTGGGTAGGAGGAGTTTTTGTTTCTCGAATCAACGTTGTGCATTGTACATTTGTTACTTGACGGCATCAAGGCTGGGTTTCCTACCCTCTGGGCCGATACCATGCAAGCTATACTCTTTTTGATAATATTAATAAAGTTTTGATGAAGGCGCTTGCTCAAGCTCATATGCTACCACCAATCAATACTTGGCTCCCTTTACATATAACGTACCTGTCGCACAAACATGGGGCATATTGCAACACCGGCAAGTGGACCTAGCCCTGCAGCAGGCACATCCAGCTCATCTGCCAACACAAGGCGATCCCAGGGGCTCTCGGCCGGTTGATCGCCATACCCTAATAGTCTCTTCGACCTCTCGTTTCTTGGGTCCTCGCCATGCGTTGCTCCCCGCTCGAGTTCGGCGACGGAGGCGTCGGTCACGCCCCATGTTGGTACGCCTTTACGCTCGCGCACAGTGACGGTGACAAAATCTCCACGTCGGCCTGTATTGAACAGTCGTACTCTGCGGCACCACAGCCCTGGGATGCAAGATGCCTCCAGGAACACGATCCCTCCCCAGTCATATGAGGTCTGATCGCGGCAAAGCATCATCACCGCGAACCTTGGAAGCGGCGCAAGAGGCAATGAACCAAGCGCCAGTTTGGTAGACAAGGAACCATATCCACTGCTTTGGTCATAATCCGCGGGTCTTTCCGATGATTTGGCGAGGCGCATATCGTCGCGTGGCTCACCCCAGCGATGTGGTACGGCAATAAGACCATTCAAATGCATGGTGCGCCAGAACAATGTCTGCGACCTCGGGTTACGGCTCGGGCGCTGGAGTGGAATAGCAAGGCACGTTTTGGAATCCATGCCTTCCACCTTTGCGTCTAATAGCAAAAGACACGTAGTTTCGGAGCTATAAAGAACCGGGGCCCGTATATGAATTCCGACGTTGGTTACTGAATATTCCAAAGGCAACAAAGCGGGGCTTTCGAGATGCTCATCACCCATGTCGCGGGTGCTGAAACGTTTGATACATTTCCCGGAGCTGGTAAACGCCGCAGCGCATGGTGCAAGTGTAGGTACCCAATCTGGATGAGCCAGTTCTTCTGGCCATGTCCAGCAGAATATGGTATGGTCGTGGATAGACCGGATCAGTTCCTCCTGTAGACGAGAGAATGCCTTGTCCCCTTCGCCATACAACAGTGGCAGGTTAATATCGAATATACCGAACATGCAATATGCCATGTCTTCACGACGCGTCGTCTTTCGTGGCGACAGCCACGACATGCGTTGCGCAATACTGGCCGCACGTATCTCATCTCGGGACTCGAGAACTCGCTTAGGTATCGACGTGATGAGGGAAAGTGCGTCGAGGCAAAGCCTCTTGTTGGTCATGTGCGTCCAATCCTTGTCATAGAAGTGAATAAGCTCAGGAGCCAAGAGCTCCTGCAATGTCCATCCCCGTGTAAACCACCTCGAGGATTGAAAGCTGGTAGTAAAGTCGGCAGTTGCTAGCTTGAACTTGACATCTTGCAGGTATGCAAAGCACACTTGTGCGTTGCGATACCAGTTGAACATGCTGTTGATTGCTTCTGAGAGCTCTGCCGAGCTTGACTTGTCGATACAATTTGTATCGACCCATGCGTATTTTAGGTGGTGCTCGCTAGCCAGTCGACAGGCTGACAGAATCTTTTGATAGCCAGATTTGGAGGAGATGGATGGCTCCTCCCGATGAGACCATTCCTGCAAAGTCACCTCTTCGGAAGTCCAAGTGTGGGATAGGATGGCATATCTCGGTACATCGTCACCGAAGAACTCCTCAATATCGAGAGTTTCGACGTTGATGAGCCGCATGCTGGTGCCGGAAGCTCTGACTAGGGCTGGTTTACAACAAGACTGATGCACAGGCGCAGGAATGACAGGCACAAAGCGAAGTGAATTTGGCGGGCGCCGAATATAACTCTAGATAGTGTCCATGGACCCTCGCGAGGCTGGCCGTTTGATGAAGCGGGGTCGCTAGATGGTGGAGGGTGTTCGACAGCATTGGTACTGCCATTACGCCACCGGAGCGGGGGGGGACAATCTTGATCCATCCGTGCCGAATCACGGCATCAGGCACAAGATAGCGCGTGATGCATTCATGGGAGCTCGCACGTGACGGTCCTTCCAACTACTCGCAAGGCGCCATGTGTAGAGAAACATCGGAACCGGCCATGTTGGGCTGTTTGTGTATTGTTCCTGGTACGATCCAACGCGGCGCTATATGCGAGGGATGAGCATCTTGGCGACGCACAACTATCTGTTTTCACAAGGCAAGGACGGTAAGCGCGATCTACGGCCACAAGACAGAAGTCGTCTTGCCGCGCGGCTGGAATGAGGCCGTGGCCAAAGGTTACAGCCCCTCCCTTACCTCATGGCGACTTGGCAAGCGTGAACGTAGCGTGCAACTATCTGGACATTCGGTCATATTTGATTGGCAGATTGCGTATCGTGTGGTCGAGCTTCATGGTACCGGGGTTTATGCTAGCAGTGTGGTTGTCTACACCTGGCTGCTGCTCCTTCTCTCACATTGCTGATAGTCAGTGAGATCGACGGGACGGACCTTCGCCTCGCGTGGTATAGATGCTCTGAAGCCCGGAGACCACCACGCAGCTCGGGCACCTTACCTATGTCCCAAAGTGCAGCCAGCGACATGAAGCGGGTACAGAGAGGGAAGGCTAGGTCCATCTCGTTTGTCACGGTTGATGATTGGGGAAAAGAAGTGTGCGCCGTGCCCCTGGCTGGCCATCGAATATTGATTGACTGAGCCACAGTGTCGCTGTGGCTGAAGCTGTTACAGTGGCTAGAGCCCATACGAGCTTTTAGCGCCCAAAACTGCCTGCACCACCAAAAGTTGGCGCCCCACCATTCAGCTACCTCCCTCTGCATCCAGGTATTTTGGAAGCTGTCTGCTGGTTCGGTCATGTAGCCGGTGGCACCGTTCGAAACCTATTGTATAACTTCTGTGAGAAGTCGCAGCAGCAATTGCCATTAACATGATGATGGCATGTCTGAATGAAAATGTCAAAGGCCACTGTAAAAATTTAGAGATAAGAATCGCAGCCCGATAATGGTTCTGTTGGCTCCACCAAACAAATCGTCCAAGCACCCAAGGTACCTAGAAGGAGCGAGAAAAAAAAGCTGCCCGCCTGTTCCTGGTTTGCCAGGAAACTTGGAGCTTAGCTTGGTGTGCTTGGTTTACCGGAGCGCCCAAAATCCAAACTACTCCGCCCCAAAGTCGTCACCACCCTGGCCTCTTGTCTTCTTCCTCCTCTTCCATCCTCCGTTAGCATCCCACCATCTTTCCGGTAGCCTAGCCGCACGATTTTCCACGACCACATCGTTGTCATCTGATATAGCATCTCATTTCATACTCTTGCTCAACGCTTTTAGTCCGTCTATTTTCCCCTTCCCCTGTCGACCGGTTGCAGCCGCCGAGCGAGCCTGGGACCGAGGATAGCACAAGCCAAGCCTCACCCACCGCCGCCACTTCCATCGAGGACACGACGCCCAACTACCGTCCGCCCATCGACTACCAAAAACACGCCGAGTGCAGAAGTTCAACATGCCTGCTACCGGTTCCGATGCCCCCCTCCAGGAGCGCCTTCTCGCGCTCGCGCAAACCCTCCAGTGTAAGCACATGTTCAACTCGATGCCTCCCAGCCACCCACTAATTCTTCGTCGCAGTTGCCTGGTTCGCTGGGTACGTTGACTTCGCTGCCTTGACGCTTGAGTCGAAGTATACGCCGTTCGCCCATAAATGGCTAAATTTGCAGACTCGGCATCATGCGCCGCACGTCTCATCCAATTGCTAACCGAGTTCCAGCCACCTCACCCTCATCATCACCACTCTCCGCTACAGCTTCTCCTGGCTGCGCATGAACTACTATGGCGGTATGGCAGTCTTCTGTTATCGCACCTCATTTGTTGCTGCCGCCCTCACCTACGGCATTGTTGTCTACAAGACCCAGAAGTCTCGCGCAAAGACTGGCACCCAGCTGCCTGGCGGCGTCATCGGCCTCCTTGGCGATGAGAACATCCAGTACCTCTGTACGTAATCGGCTTGAGGAAGCCTACTCGCCTGATCTTTTCGGCTAACATGACCAGTGATGGCCCTCGTCTGGCTCATTGCCCCCCAGTACCCTCTCGCGCTCATTCCCTACTGCGTCTATTCCACCTTCAATGCTGCCACCTACGTCCGCGCCAACCTGCTGCCAGTCATCAGCCCCGCGCCTCCTGCCGCCGATGGCGCTTCGCCCCGCAAGACGTCCAGCCCACTGGCTGACCGAATTGGCGCCTTTGTCAAGGAGTACTACGACTCATCCATGTCTGTGGTCTCGGGCCTCGAGGTTCTGCTCTGGTTCCGCATCGTCTTGTCCGCCATTCTCTTCCAGCGCCGCTCCTGGATCCTTCTCGGCCTCTACACTACGTTCCTCCGCGCCCGCTACGCCCAGAACAGCCATGTACAGACTACCTTTGGCCAGCTCGCCGTTCGCATCGACTCTCTCGTGTCCGCCCAGGGCACCCCTCCCGTGGCCCGCCAGATCTGGGACAGCGTCAAGAACTACACCCGTCAGTTCCGCGATGCCACCGAGCTGAGCCGTTACACTGGCGGTGCTGGTCCTGCCAAGAAGACCTCCTAGGCAATTGAGCGCGACGCGAAGGCGACGACTACTTGACTCTGATTGGGCTTGAGCGTCGGCGAGCACTGCGCAACATCACGACACGGATGCTGGTGACTGCCCGGGAATTCGATCCCTGGCCGCGAACTAGCTTCTACAGTGTCGCCAATACGGCTGCCTCTTCAGCAGTCAGCCTACGGTGAAAAGCAAGATGGAACCGGTTTGATGAATAAATCGACGCTGCACGGGGTCAATGGTATTTTTATGGTTCACAGTTTTGGGTTCTCGGGCAAGACGCAGGTCTTTTTTTCTGTTTGATGGCAACGGTACACCACATAGAGACTCGACGTCCTGGGTGAAGAGGCGAAGCATAAGCATGTAGGCGACGGCCAACTTGCCCAACCTGGGTGACGGCGGTAGATGCCGATGATGAGAGGGAAAGAGGGAAAGAAGAAAAGATAGGTATGCAGTGGATACTCTTGTATTCGTAAATGACTTGTTCATGAATTGAATTTCCTTTATACATGTTAGTTCGGTTGGCCGTCATTTTCAGTGATGATCTTGCCGAGCGTGTACAGATCTGGGCAACATTTCTAGAGTTGGCCATTATGCAGCTTTCGACCTGGTCCTTCGACCTCCTTTCTTCCCCTTCTTGCATCTTTGCCTCCTTTTCTCGCTCGTGTCCTTGCTATCATCCCTTCTCTAGCCTTTTCTTCTTTTCCCTGCTTGCTTGATGTTCGGTGTCTATTGCCAAACTACACCACACAACTAGAGGTCAATTCGCAAATGCCCTTGGCCGCGGTCGCATTTCCTGTCAAATGAGGCACAAGAGGCCTATCGGCCTCGGTGATGCCTGACATCTATTGGAGGGGATTGTGCTTTTGTTGGTATTGTTACTGTTTGCCAAGTTTGCAATGTTGACATTATCTGCCTGTCGAGTATGAATACCCGTTGTCCGTGACTACTTTTTGGCCGCGTTTGCAGACGGCCCCGACAGCCGTCTTCTACAAATTCGTGACCCAAAATGCAAACAGAAACTTGTGCTTTTACATGTTTTTCTAACCAGAAAAGCCACCATGTTCGGAACGCTCCCCGACGAGCTTATCCGGTTGATTTCGAAACAGTTCCTCTGTCAAGGAACTGCACAAACTTTCGCAGCACCGCCCAGCTGCCACGACGTGTTTGAACGCCAGGCAGAGTGCAGCCTCCTCCGACTGCTACACTCGCTTGGTGTCCTCGGCCGGCTTGGACGATTCCGCCGCCGTATGTCGGGCGGCAGCCTTACATGTTCAGATTCGAAGGGGGTTGACTTTTGCAGGAGAAAAACATGCCGACGTTTCTGGGCCAGTATTTTGGCAATGGTTCTAGCATTTCAACTACCAGGGCTGATCTACTGGAGGTATCGACTACATGCTATTGACCTACGTTATCGACAACTACGTAAAGGAAGCAGCACAAGACAAGAATTCATACCAGCTTTGCGAGTCTCATTTTCAGACTGCTTTTCAATTCAGTGGCGCTCCTACAACAGACGTTTTCATAAACTGCTGTCCCGATGACTCTAGGTTCGAGAGCTCATCGCTGACGAGACGGCGCGCTGCTATCGTGGCTTTCTCAGGCCTGTACTGCAGAGCCGCGTCTTTTGGCACAGTCACCGCTTCTTTGATGTGCTGTGCTACGGGCGCGATTGATTTGATCTTTTCATGCGGCGCATGCCGCCCTGGCCAGCTGAGGGGCTGACGTACATGCACCAGCCCTATATGCATGGCTTCGGGAAGTCACTCAAGGAAACAATGATTTGCGACAAGTGTGACGTGATGACCCTTGCGGCACTTCGGCATTGATTCACCCTATGAGCCCTGTAATTTATCGAGACGCAATTGGGTGACGCACCTCGACAGGTTACACTTGCGGCGTCAACTTTCTCTAGGATATTCTCGTCATTCAAAGAGGGAGCCGGTGACCCGGCCGTTGACAAGATTTCAGTAATTCAGTAACAGAAGAGCAGCAGGGTGGTGGAAGTTCGTGTAGATGAACTTGTCGGGGCCGCAGTGGCGGACGTGGAGGGTGGGATGCAGTCCATTGTATCAGTCCCTTCTGTTGCGCAGTTGCACGAGAAACAAAGTTCGGTGTCGGGAGGACAATGGAGACCTGGTAGGTTCGAGTCTGGGCTCCCCGCAAGCAAGTATGGAGACAAGTTTAAAGCAATTATTGTTAGCAACGACGAATTGCCAACACGAGTCGTCCCGTCTCGGTGCCGTTGCATTGCATCCCACTACTGCAGATATCTTACTACCTTTGCGTCAACATCAAATAGCCTGAACGCCACGTGCAGATCAAATCTGTAAAACAGTCAGCTGAGGTGGCGGCGCAGCTCGGAGGCAACCCTCCTGTCAATGGCGACGAGCCGCGAATGCCAAAGCCAAAAACGTTTAGCTTGCGAATGTGCTTGACGATGCTAGCGGAGCCCTGCTTCCGCCCCCAGATTGATCATAGCTGGTATATTCAATTTCCCCTTCCCTCATCAGCCATGGTCATCTTTCCTTGGCTTGAAAGTGGAGTGTGCGTGACGGAAAGTCACCGCAGCCACATACAGCGGCGACCACCGATTGGTCGAGGCAGCTTGTTGATACTACGAAAGGCACGGCACGACGACCAGTGCCGAAATCGCCAAAAAGCCACCGGCAGTCATTTGGTACTCGATCAAGGCTTTTGAAAGGGTAATATTTGCTCCTTTACCAAGGCAAGCTTGCCTTGACCCGCGATTTTGCCTCCTGCACGACTACAATGACGTCAATAGACTGAGCAGGTTACATTTTTTACGACAGTCGGCGGCCTTAGCTCTACAAAGAGGCTCCGTCAAGGGAAAAATACGGCATCCCTACCACATAGCAAGCGTACGAGTCCTAATACAACCGTTGGGCTCCTTTCCCGCCGATGGTCCGTTCCGGTGACCGAATCGTGAAAGACGACTCGGTGCAAGGGGGTGGGGGAGCCAGATTCAAGATCTATCGCCATGGCATTCACCTAGTAAGGGTCGAGACTTGCGGCGAGCGCGTGATGACGGCGCTGAAAATGATCAACGCCAAAAGCTCCTAAGCTCCTCCTCAGCCTCTCCCCATCAGCCTCGATGCAGGAGACAAGCCACAGCATCAAAGTAGCAAAGATTTGCTGGGGATGCCACGATGAAATCCCGGGTTAGCGTGCCAATAAAAATAGCCACTACCTTGCTGAGGCTGTTAAGCTGCTTACTGAAATTGGGGGCGGCGGCTTGACCAAGGCAGAGCGCGCTCGAGGGTTGACATGCCGCCTCACGAGGTCTGCGTGCAGGCTTTCACCTTCATGATATTGTTGCAGAAGAGGAGGAGGAAGGGAAACAAGGAAGCGGAACGGGAAAGGAAGGGGCGGAACTATCCTGTGCAATCTCGTACGTGATCAAACGCAGGCTGGTCAACGCAAAACCTGGCAACGGCATCTCTGTCAGTGGCGTTGAACTGGGGCAACAAGTCAGGATTCATGGGACGAGGTCTAGATGGCGGCTCCGCTAAATCCTCAGCTCGCATCGTTTGTGAACTGATCAGCACCACGAGAGATGCTCCAATCTGCGGCCTAAATAACATTCTACCGGATGAAGCTGAGTCGATGGGGCGTGACATCCTGGCCAACCAACGCCATCAAAGAGTCTATGTTACATGGCTTGCACAAGTATCAATCACTTCTGTCCTAGGCGGATTATTATCTGACGTCCACGACTTGGGCAGAGGCGAAAGACGGGCTTCCGAGGGGCCATGAAAACTATATAAAGCATGCGTTTCCGTCAATGATACCACCTTTTCATCACTCACTCACTCTACAATCTCAAAACATACCAGCTACCCAAAACACAACTTACATACCTCCTTACACTTTCAAAATGAAGTTCTCCCTTGCTACTATTGCACTGGCTGCCGCTGTTGTTGCCTCCCCTACCAACCCTCCCACCGGAGCCGGCAACTGCAACGTCAAAGGCAGAACTGGAAACGTTACTTGCTGCAATTCTGCCATTCCCATCCTTGGTCAGCTTCTCTGCAACGTCCTTGCCAGCGGCACTTGCAACTCCGCCCAGACAGCCTACTGCTGCAACACCGGTGGTAATACGGTAAGTCAACGTCCTGAACTTTGAGTTTCCATTTCGTAAAATACTGACAACTTGACTAGGGTCTCATCGTTGTTCAAGCTCTCAACTGCGTCGACCTCCTCTAGATCATCGACCATGAACGATGGAGCGACAAGCCATGTCCGATTGGCGCACAGCAGACTGGCATCCAAGTCGAGCACATAAGGGGGGTGACGGTTCTTGGCACCACTTGATAGTCAAATTGGCGAGACATAGATACGCAGCTGTCCAAGCTCTATGAAACATCGAGTTCAATTGAACAGATATGCAGCGATTACTGTGGTCCCCGTGATTAAACCGCCCGAAGAAATCAACGTCAAAGGCTCGTACTGAAAAGACCTGAAGAAATCGAAAATCAGACTCGTACTTTCAAGAGATGAGTTAAGGGGGATGATTGTGCTGCTTGGTGTTTACTCAGGACTATGTACGGATGTACTAGGCTTACGGATCAAGACCCGACAGGCTAAGAGCTCAGTCTCGCTTTTGTCTCGGTATGAATTCCGTATTTATTTTAGCTCTTTTTTTCTCGAACCTTTTCTTGTAGCAGTACCGGCTGACCACGCCTATTCAGCTTCGCCAAGTGGCTAGGCTACTCTCAAACATACGAGCATTGTGATGACATAGCGCTGTGCCTGGACCTGAGGACACGATCAAGAATCCTTAAATCTGGTTACAACGTTCCACGGTCACGATTCAAGAAACGGGTCGTGACACAAGTCACTTGGGTGATTGAAGAAAGAATGTAAAAAAACAAGAATAAAAAAAAACATTGATAACTCAAGCAATGCATTTCTACCAAGTCAGTTGTGATGTTGTATTTATTCGAAAATGCTGGAGAATAATTAGTGGAGCGGGCAGGGCACAGTACAAGTACCTGCTTGGCCGCAGGAATAACAGACTACCTGATTAGCTAAATAACAAAAACTTGTGGTCTAAGCCTAGAATACCGTTGTAGATTACTTAGTTAGCACGCGACCAAGGCACAGCCGCTTCGCTGAAAAGGCCCAACGCGCCCACATCATCGACCCGTCGCTTATGGCGGAGGGGTCCAGGTACTTGGCTGGAGGCCGCCGATCGCGCCAGGACACAAGTACCCCTCCCCTGTATCTGTGACGTCGATGATCGCCGACCAGTTTGTGCTCTTGACAACCACGGGACGGGGCCGGGAATCCATCAACGGCCAACCCAATAGTCATCAATCTTGTATCCATCAGCTTACGAAGAAGGATACTGTCGAGTCACCTTTGCTGAGCCTCAGACTTGACCGCTAGGCGCCACGACCGTGGAGCTGTCTGGCCTCCCACAAGCTTCTGGGGCGCTAAGCAGGTTTACATCTACACAATTTTTCTGCCAATGTTTTGCGCTCGGTAATTTCCGGTGACTACTTGATACGAAGCTTCTCTAGAAATCGTCTTGATGGCTTCCTTTTTGCGGCAGCTCGTCGCCGGCCCGCGCAGGGGCCACTCAGAGGCCGGCCTCGACCTCTGCTATGTGACTGACCACATCATCGCTACGTACGTTCTCAAACTCACCCGTACCTCCTCTTCTTCTCCTCAGGGTCCGAGAGCACATTGACTGACGACTTTACAGCTCCGGCCCCTCGCACACATACCCCCAGCGCGCCTACCGCAACCCGCTCGACCAGCTCGTCGCCTTTCTCGACGCCAAGCACGGCGCCGACTGGGCCATTTGGGAGTTTCGCGCCGAGGGCACCGGCTACCCGGACCACCTCGTTTACGACCGCATTCAGCACTACCCGTTCCCGGACCACCACCCGCCGCCGTTTTCCCTGATGCCGCGCATCCTCGCCAGCATGCGCCACTGGCTGCACGGCGGGGCGCTCGACGGCGTCGGCGGCACCACCACGGAGGAGAGGCACCCGGATCGCGTGGTGGTGGTGCACTGCAAGGCGGGCAAGGGCCGCAGCGGCACCGCGAGCGTCAGCTACCTCGTCGCGGAAGAGGGCTGGCGCGCGGAGGATGCGCTGGCAAGGTTCACGGAGCGCCGCATGCGGCCCATGTTTGGCGCGGGCGTCTCGATACCCTCGCAGCTGCGGTGGGTGCGCTACGTCGATCGCTGGACAAGGCACGGGAAGCGGTACGCGGACCGGCCGATTGAGATCCTCGAGGTTCACACGTGGGGCCTGCGCAACGGCGTCAAGCTCGACGTCGAGGGCTTCGCCGAGGACGGGAAAAGGATTTGCTCGCTGCACACGTTTCAGAAACAGGAGCGGCAGGTCGTGCAGGGCGGTGCGCCCGCAGACGGCGGCCTCTCGGACCTCGTCTGGGAAATGGCCGGCTACCCCTCGGGCACCAAGGCGCCGGCGCAGGCCGAATTTGCAGACGCCACCAACAACGAGGACACTGACGCTGCAAAGCCCGACAACAAGGAGACGGCGGCGGCGGACATGAAGCCCCCGGCCAAGTCCAAAACGGTCCTCATCCCCGAACAGCCCACGCAAGAGTCAACCGCGTCCGCCTCGCGCGCCTCAACCTTTTCCACCTCGTCGAAGCTGTCCAGCGCCAGCAGCCGCAAGAGCGAGGCCGAGCCCGGCGGCATGGCCGTCCTCTTCCGCCCCGCGACGCCCATCCGCGTCCCCACCAGCGACGTCTGCGTCGCCGTCGAACGGCGCAACCGCACCCACAAGAGCATCGGCCTCACCATGGTGTCGTCGGTCGCTCACGTGTGGTTCAACGCCTTTTTCGAGGGCAACGGCCCGGAGCAAGGCGGGTCTCCAGACGCCGACGGCGTCTTTACGATTGAGTGGGACGCCATGGACGGCATCAAGGGCACGAGCCGCAAGGGCAGCCGCTGTTTGGATAAAATGTCAGTCGTGTGGCGGTTTGCGGCTACGGATGTCAGAGGTGGTGATGGTGATGGTGGTGATATTATCGGCGCAGCAGAGCCGGCGGCACTGGACACAACAGCGGGGCCGGACGACATGGAGGAAAAGGACATTGGCCTGCGCGTGCAGAGCCCCGCGAGCGCGGATATAAGCAGGGCGAGCAGCGTGATGAGCGCCGAGCTGCCGGGGCATCACAAAAAGGGGCCAGCGAGCGACGATGCTGACGACGTGGTGGCGCTTGAGAGCGTCAAGACGAGCGATGCCGCAGGCGAGGAGCTGCGGCCAGAAGCGACAAGGACGTAGCACTTGCAAAACGTAAACAGTTTATATAGACATGTATATATATAAGTACACGCTAGTCATCAAGTTACTTTTGCAAACGCACAGCATTAAACAGATACAGTCGTTTCTTTTGTTGTCTTACACATTCCGAGGGAGGCGGTGCGAGTGGTGACAATTCCGTCCTCTTTGATACCGCTAGTGGTGACGATTTCGTCCTCTTTGATACCTGTCACCGCCGCGATGGCCTCCGTACGGCTCTCCTTTCCGATCGCCACGGCCTCTGTGCCCACCGCCGCGGTAACCGCCACCACGCCCACCACCATGCCCTCCTCCTGGCCCTCGTCCACCCCCGCCGCCCTCACGACCGTCTCGCGGGCCGCGCGGCTGCTCCGGCGGTGGTGGTGGCGGCGGCACGGGTTCCTCAACCTCCACCTCGTACTCCTCGTACTCCTCCTTGAAGTGCACCGCCACGGCGTCCTGTTCCGTCTTGGCCGCCTCGGGGTCAAATACGAAGCGCATCGTGCCGTCCTGGCCGCGTGCCGACCTACGCACCGACGAGTCGCCGCCCGGCCACGCAGCCGTCGTCGTCGCTAGCGTTGTTGTTGTTGTTGTCGTTGGTGTCGTCGTTGTCGTAGTAGCCGCGGGCGCGGGCGCGTCAATTTCGCACTTTTGGCAGTGAAACAGATACCGCGGCGCGTACGACGCGTCGAGGTCCTTGTTGAGTTGGATTTTAATGTCGATGAAGCGGGCGAGGTCGAAGCGCGCGCCGAGCTTTGTGGCTTTGTGGTGCTGGACGTAGAGGTCGAGCAGGTCGAGCATCGTCTCCATTACGGGCGCACGAGCGTACTGCCTGCGCTGGGCGGCAAACGCCTCGACGCGGCCGAGCAGCTCGCCGCCACCGCCGCCTCCGTCGTTGCTGCTGCTGCTGCTGCTGTCGGTGAGGCGCGCGGTGAGCTCGACGACGGCCATGGCCATGGAAAAGGTGGTGCGCTTGACGGGCACAAACGTCTTGTACATGTCGATGCACATGGCGTACGCGGTGGCGTAAAAGGCCCGCGCGGCCTCGTTGGACGCGCCGAGGATGCTGCGCACAATCTTGACGAGCAGCTTTTGGGGGTACCGCGTGCGAAAGTCAAAGCCAATCGTCTCGAGGATGAGGCGCTCCAGGCCAATGATGATTTTGCCGTTTTGATCAAACATCTAGACGACAACTGGAGTCAGTTTATCTTGTCCTTGTTGTGAAAGGGTGAAAGGGGGAGACTGGGGTATGCGACTCCGTCATACCTTGTCGTCGGTCGGTGCAGGCTTGTCAGGGTTTTTGACGGCGTAGGCGGCGGCGAGAATATCTTTAGACTTTTTAATCGTGTCTTCGACCTTGCACGCAACAAACAGTGAGGCGAGGGCCGCGTCCTGGCAGTTGTACTCTGCGTCGCGGAAGTTGAGTCGGAACTTGTGGAAGTAGATGCAGGCGGTATCAAACGTTCGAACGGGCCTGGGAGGAGGAGCAAGACCAGGTTAGTAACAGCGCTGAGCAGGACAAGGCTTTTAGTTGGGGCTGAGGCATACAGTTTGAGATGCTCTCGCACATTCTCAATCAGCTGGACACCCTGCAGACGGTAGTTATCCTCGCGCGCGGGATCGCAGCCGTTGTTGCGGAACATGCGCCGGATGCGCGTTTCCGACGAGTACTGGTTGGAGCTGGAGATGAAGCCCGGGTGAGGACCAACTTTGGGCTTGACGGAGGCGCTGCCGTTGACCGGCGCCGTCGACGCAGCAGCAGGTTGTGTCATGGCTGGTGTGTGTGTCGTGGGGAGATGTTTTGCTCGGTCTGGAGTTGGGGATGTCGGACCCCGATTGGACGGCGATGCGCTGGCGTATCCAGGGGGGGGGGGGGTAAGGGCGTACTTATTGGAGTATCATGTCGTAATTAAATGAGGTATGAAAATCGTAGCGGTCTTTGGCGTTGACGGGGTTGGCGGTCGCCAGGTTAGAAAAGTCGTAATGATGATGAAGGTGTCGAGTTGAAGCTGGAAAGAGGCAACTTTTGATGTGGATCCGCTCTCGGGAGTGGAGCGTGGCGTCCGGAGCTTGGGCGTGTAAGTCGGCAAGTCGGACAGCGCAACACTATGCAGTTCTCTGGATTTCTATTTGCTAGTCTTTAGTTATAGTATGAATACAGACTTGCTTGATTATCTACTATTCTAGAGACAAGACAATTGGTTCTATCCTGCTAGCCATGACTGGACCAGGCTGTCACACGCATCACTCTGCACAAGCACAGCACCAAGGCTAATCAAAGATTTTGACAAATTGCCGTCATGTTGCTGCACATTTCTGTGGGCGCTTCTATAAGCTATGTATAATCTAGCAGCAGGTGGTAGAGTCGGGGCCGTTGCCGCCAGCCCAGTCAAAGATGATGAACTTGGTAAACTTGATGTTGTTGTTGGAATAGGTCTGGCAGCGGTAGCCAAGGCTCTGTATGCTTGTTAGCAATCTCTTGCACGCCACGGTGGAAATCAGTGTTTTCCACATACGCTGCAGCCGTTGCAGACACGAACACAGCGGTTGCTGGAGGCACGGAAGTTGTACGAGTTCCAGCTGCCCGACTGGGAGCCCCTTGTTGTTGTCAGTTACTGCATTGGTGGTGGACGGAAGAGACAGTGTCTTACAAGGAAGTCTAAACAAAAAGCAGTGTTAGTTTAATGTAGCTATTCAAGGACAAGTTGCACGTACCTTGGCAGTGCAAGAACCGCCCATGTTGGTTCTGCTGCAAGCCTTCATCTCAACAGCGCTGGCGCAAGCAGCGAGAAAAGCGGTGGCAATGGCAAACTTCATCTTGTCAATTAGCTATGAGTCGTGCTGAACAATTGATGGTTGATGGAGCAAGTGGACGAGATTGGTCAATGATTGGGAAGTAGAGTGATTGGGATGCTGTCAAACTTCTTCTCTCCCCGGGCTCACCTTCCTATTTATAGCCGCGGGCCAGCCTTTCTACTCAACAGTCAACGCAAAGCAGCATCATCTAGAGCATACCAAATACGAGTCTATATCCAGAGCTGAAAACGCGCCCCTCTTGAGCTGGCCATGGTGCAGTCCCAGAAACGCATCGAATCATCGCTACTGTTGATGCCCCGGTGCAGCCAAGAAACGAGTCAGCGCTTGGCAGGGCCGAATGCAGATTTGATGGCTGTGATTGGTGGTTTTGTCAATTAAACATGCGAGTACCGCCATTCAACCTCACCATGTGACTACTTTGCTTTGGAATATCTGCTCGTTCACAATGTCGGAGCGGTCTCTCCGCAAAGCGTCGACTAGCATCAAGCATAAAGGGCCCGCCAGAAAGATCGACATCACACTAATAATGGAGCAAGGTCCAAAATTATCACAATCTTCATACTCCGAGATCAGGTAGACGACGTGACAGACAGCTTGCAGCCCTTACTCGAGCGTCGGTTGACTTTGTTTCAACGGATCCAAGCTCCATCATGTCGGGCTGTTTGCCCGTTCTCAGCATTCACTCAACTACCGGGCCATCATAGCGGTTTCTTGGCATATACCTCGAATCCAATGGACCCATGTTGAGAATGGGGGAGCTGAGAAACTGTCAGTCCACCCGCAATGCAACCCTAGGGATATATGCATAATCCGGTGCTCTAAACTCTGCCCTAGCATCTCGACCTTCTCAAAGAGGTATCGCGCTGCATTCAGGCACGCCCCCTGCCTGAAGGTTCTCAATTTTGCTTCTTCCAACAAGGGCTTGTGGAGATGTGTAGTCTTTCAGCCCGTTCTTGGCAGAGGGGTTTATTTGGGACTTCGCATGAGCTCGAGGGGCTCGTCGCACCGCGATGGGCCGGCCGTTTCTTTGGGCTGTTTCTTCAGACATATGGACGATACGACCACTTGTAGTGCTTTGTGGAAAAACATGCATAAAAGACTCCTACCGACAGCATAGATAACTGCCCCATAAGAATTGTTATGGGGCGATTTTTGTTAGAAATAATTAGACGCGGCACTAACAAAGTCCATCTAGATGATTAAATAAGGGGAAGACTGCACACTCACTAGCCGCTCTACAGAAAGAAAAAGCACCACGCCTTCCGCAGTGTGAGGAAAGCGGTATAAAACTGCTTCTTGATAGCATGGCTCTTCATCGTACGTAGCAATGATGTGGCCCGTTAGGGTTCAAGGCCCGGATACTGCCCGCTCGGAACGCCAACAGGGCCGATTTTGAGGAGCAAGGCGAGGACTGGGCACCAGAGGTTCGAGTTCTTATACTCAAGCCAGGTGACTGTTTGGTAATGCCAGCACCGACGCCGCACGCTGTTCTCACCGTGGGTAATACTTGCAACAGAATCTGCTTCGATCCGGTATGTTGGGATAGTTCAGTTAGGGGAGGGGGGCAACCTACCGAATTCATCGAGTAATCAGGCAAAGCCAACCAAGCAAGTAAAGCAAGGCGATCTATCAACCAGGTAAAGTAATGAGGTCAATGTTTATCTTACTTGGTTGTTGGACACACTGACAGCTGGAACCCATTCGAGCGGCTACGGGACCAATATACCTCTGATGGCCGTGACGATGGAACCCAGGCAGAACGCTTGCGTATTGAGCCAACAGAGGCAGCGTTTTCCGACAGTTATACTAAACACCTCGGTCTACAGTATTAATGCAGTTAATTAAATTGAGAAAAATCGGCCTTGGAAACACCCCCCGCATTCGCGTTACGGAATAGGGAAACCACAAGGGGCAAAACCTAGTCTGGAGATTGTTCAACGCCGCCGACTACCTACATTCGCTCTTGGCCACTTGAAGCATGTACAGACTCCCGCAACGACGTTATCAGCCCGCCATCGCAGTACAAGTCGTGGCCTAATGTAGAGAACTTGAACACCATACCCCGATTTCAGTACCAGACGCAGTTCAGCGAGTACCAATGATCCAGTACAGTTTCAAACCTTTGCCATCCAGTGCGTGGATGAATAGCCCGTTTGTTTATCCACGAACTAGGGTGATTAAGACAATCGTTCTGGCTCTTGTACGTGCGCACGTCACAGGACCATCGCGGATTAAAGTCGACCGTGTTCACCTCGATGTGACCAGCATTTGTTACATCATCCGCCTTGTAGCACCGGTTTTGATCAAAAGCATCTGTCGCCGTCCAGGTTTTCAAGACACAGTCACCCTGATTACAGACTCTGACACGAACCGATGTGGTACCATTATCGACTCCATCGGCGGCTATATGTAATAATAAGTTAGCGTTGAAGGGAAAACCCGTTGGGCAAAATCTAATACTCACGAATGGCGGCGACGACTGCCGCGAGTACAAGAAAGGCCGAGAAAGTCGTGCGGAACATCGTGAACGATTGCGAGTTGGTGAGCGACGAGAAAAGTCGATTTCGAGTAACTACTAAATTAGTCCGACTAGCTACTAATCAGTTTAACCCAACTTACAATATCTTCCTATAAGAAGTCAGATGCCAGAAGGATGAATGTAAACTTGTACTAGATTAGTAGAGGGCAATCACAAGTTAGAATCACTACAATGCCTTGCTTGCCGCTTTGCTTCCTTATATAGCGCGAGCCAAGGCCGAAGGTACCACTTCCAAACTCATGAGACACAAACCATCAACATCCGCCAACGTTGGTCCCGACGGACACTGCCGGCATGAGCCGATCATAAAGAACACCCGCAGTGGGTTCCCCTATAAGCCACATAATGTTTATCACCTATTCCCTAAATACATAGGTTGTCTGATTCCAGCCAGCCATTGCGGTGCTCTCCTGAACAATGTCTCAGACACATCAATGTACGTTCAACTCTCTCAACGTACGTACCAGTACGTTCGTATGGCGGCCCTGGTAGCAAAGTGGCTCGGGCCGCATATTCATTGCCATGTAGAATGCCGTAGTACGCATAGTACAACATCACTACTGCAATAGCATTACTGGGTAAAATGGGTAAGTTGTATGTCCTTATTAGACAGCAACCAGAGAGCCACTACTTGTATAGTTAGGAAGTATTCCTACACATGCTACTATGCTGGAGCAGCTGAGGTACAAGGATGGCCACTCAGTCGTGTGAATATTTCGACGTATGGTCCTCGCGCAAGCCCACGTCTCTGCTTGGCTTGGCTGTCTACTGTATTGATGATGGAGACCGACCTCGCTCATATAGCGAGACATTGTTTGATCGGCTTGTGCCAGCAGTTTTGTGCTTAGTCTACCATAACCTAACGCCATTATTAGTGATGCATTGACAGTCTTGACTCAGCCTCCTCTCATGGCGTATTCGGAGTCCATCTCCAGCCTCACTAGCCTCCCAGATGCCAGCTACGTGAGTTGTTGCCATCTACACCAGCTCCTTCCCTTCATGTCTTAGTGACAACGAATGATGTTGCCGTGCAACGGCGTCTCAGTTTGTAAAGTATGGTTGACCAAATTGGTAGGCTGGAGCGGGCCGAGTTATATCACAAGCATCTAGAGCAATGATTAGCGTGACGTCGTGCGCGCTGCGGTGGGTTTCGCATTGCGGCAGGGCTTCATTGGATGGCCGAGCAGGCTGGACTGCAGGATCGCAGAATAACCAGCCACTACATTTCCAGGCTGTCGTGCCTTGTTCCACTGGCTGAAAACTGAGGCCTGCTACCTCCCATGTACTTTGGAGTTTGGTCTGCCATCTACGGAACCAGGTGCTATGACAACAACTAGAGGCTGCTCTAATAGAAACGATTTGTTTGTTTGTGCAGCCCAAAGTGCAGCTGAAGCGCCTGTGGCGCATAGGAGTTGTTTATATGGGCAATGGTGTGCATTATGTAGTCTGCTGATATAGTTAGTTACCTCATAATGTATCGTGGCCCAGACTCTGCCAGCGCGCGGGCGCTCAAGGTTCGCCGTGTGGCTGCGAGTGGCTTGTTAGTACTTCCGTATTGCCGCCACCGATCTTACGTATTACCGCGACTTATCTTGGAGGTTTAGGTGGTTACGGCGGGAAGGGCAGCCTTGGACGACTGCCACTCTGATCAACATCTGCAAAACTGCGATGGAAACGATCAAGAGTTATTAGGTACAGTAGTAGTTTTCAGCGCCTCAGATTTCGTACAACAGGAAACGCAATTGTATGTAGTTCAGGCTGCGGTTCGCGAATGGCTGAGCTGGCTTGAGCTACTGACGGCCGGCTTGTAATTGAACCCGTCTATGGCGTCTGTCTTCACACAATAAACTTTGCCACATCGTTGATAATAAAAAGGCTTTGGTAGGCCATTCGGCTATTACTGTCGCACACATGATTGAATGAGGGTTAAACCCCAAGTCGACGTATATAAAGCGTTCGCACCTCCCGACCAAGGAAAAAGATTTTTTTGGCCTGCAGTGCTTCCACACTCGCCAAAACTCGTCGCTCTTTACCAATTTCCTATGCCTTACAGTCTTCATTCTTCTTCTTTCCCTTACACAGTCCTTACTTACACATACCAACACTCCTTTTGCCGCGCTCTGGGTGATTCCATATCGAGATGCAACGATTGGCTACTCTATATGGCATGCGCACATACGTCTGATGTCACACGTCTCCCGAATATTTAGTCTGCACAAAAAAATACCATCGAAATCGAAGCCTACGCCTCCAGCGTAGCCAAAGCCACCAAACCATGGCACCCTCTCGATAACGAAGAAGCTTACACCTTCAATTACCAAGATACACGACAACCCATTTGCCGGAGGAAAAGAACAAGTCGAAACTATCGCTGGAAAATTTGCGAAATACAAAGAAACACATGCCAATTTTGGTACAAAAGGCCTGCTCTTCTGAAAAGTTCAACATGGCTTCAGGGACCACGGGGGGTCTCTAGAGAACGAGGGTCTACTGCATCGAGGTTACAAGGCTGAAGATGGGTTGGGTATTCTTCATGTAGTCTAGATCGGGATGGGGATTGCATCACGACGCAGCCATTTCGAAAATAATAGACGGGAAAATTTGAAGAGGAGATTCTAAAAACAAAAAAACGGAGGAAAAACAGTTTAATCAGCTATTTGCAACTTCAATGCAAAGTTTTACCTTCAACAGTTTTGGCCTAGCCGTTTTAGATAGGACAGACCCGACTTTGATGTGACAAGAGAGCGATCTCTCACGGAACTAGCCACCTTTGTCTTTTCATGAGAAAGATCTGGTGAAAATTCTGCATTTTCAACGGCTTCTAGACGAATGATACTTGGCGCAAGATTGGGCGGTCATAGCGTTAGGGGCCGAACAAATGACTCTTCGGATAGTCGCCTTTTCGGATACTTGCCAGTTTCTCGATACCATTCGAGAGGAAGATGAGCGACATGTCTGGTCGGGTACTAGCACAAGGTTAAAGCTCTTGCATTCCCAGAGAAGTGAAGTGATTGATTAGCTAGCACGCTACTATAAATTACAGCTGAAATACCTTTCCCAAGATGCCATATATTAGCGCTTGCCCAATGGCAAGCATCACCTTCAGTTACTTTATGCCACAGGACCCATGACACTTCATCAATACAACGTTTCTACATAAGGTTGGCGAAACCAGCCCGCTGGGCCTTCTTGACAAGCGTCTTGACTTCTTGCGAACGAGCGCGCGTGGTCACCATGAGCGCATCGGGAACGTCGATAATGACCAGATCGTCAACACCCAAACAAGCAACAAGACGGCCGGAGCCGGGAACAATGATACCACCAAAGGTCTGTTCCGAAACGACGAGTTCGCTATCACCAAGAACACGAGGAGCGTTGGCCTCGGCGGGAAGCATCTCGGAGAGGGAGGAAAAGTCACCGACATCGTCCCAACCGAAAGTGGCGGGAATGACGGCAACCTTACCCTTAGCAGCAGCCGGCTCAGCAATAGCGTTGTCGATGGCAATGGTCTCGAGGGTAGGCCAGACCTCAGCGAGGACGCTGGCACGCTCAACCTCATTGTCCCAGACCTTGGCAATCTTGACCAAACCAGCGTGGAGTTCAGGGCAGTACTCCAGCACAAGCTCCATGAGGGTAGCAGCGCGAGTGACGAACATACCGGCGTTCCAGCGGTACTCACCGGAGGCAAGGTACTTGGCGGCGGTGCGAGCGTCGGGCTTCTCCTTGAACGAGCTGACGAGACGGGCGCTGGGAGCGGCGGGGTCGTTGAGAGACTTTCCGAGCTGGACATAACCGAAGCCGGTGGCGGGGTGAGACGGCGCGATACCGATAGTAACGAGGTAGCCAGACTTCGCCACGTTGGCGGCTTCGCGCACGGCCCCAAGGAAAGCATCTTCGCCGGAGATCATGTGATCAGCAGCAAAGGAACCAATAATGGCATCAGGGTCACGATCGGCGAGAATGGCGGCGGCGAGACCAATAGCGGCCATGGAGTCCTTGGGACCCGGCTCAGTGAAAAGATTGTCGTTCTCTAGCTGGGGGAGCTGGCCCTTGATGGCCTCGGCGTGAGCAGGACCGGCAACGACAGTCATGCGCGAGGAGCCAGTAAGGGGAACAAGACGGTTCCAGGTGGCCTGCAGCATGGAGCGGCCAGAGAGAGAGACATCGAGCAGGAACTTGGGGTGGTTCTTGCGGGACAGAGGCCAGAGACGGGTGCCGGCACCGCCAGCGGGGATGACGACGTAGAAGCCAGGAATCTCATAGGCGGGTGAGGCGGTAGTGAAGAGAGGCTGGTCGCCAGGAGGATTGAAGGTGAGAGTAGAGGTCACACGCGGGAGAGAGGTGGCAGAGAGGAAGGGCGATGAGGTCTCCAAGGCGGGGGAGGGGTGGGAGAGGCTGAGGTTGCGGTTGTCGTATCTGGACTGTGACGGGTCAGTATGAAATGTGCAACGAGATCAACCTCGGATCGGCAAAGAATGAGAAATCGCGATAGCTGGTGATAGAATCGCGACAAGTATTGAACACTCAGCGAGGCCAGGCGCATGGGTCATTGCAGAGTGGGGCACCAATATCGAGAAAGGAGTAAGGTATCACCTACCGCATTGTCCTGGAGGAGACGCTCCATGTTGGCATTCTGGGTGCGCAGAGCAGAGCACTCGTTGCGAAGCTCGGAAAGCTCATTATTCTATAGCGTGTCAGCTCATCGCAATCATTGACGTTTGCGCGCATAGGGGTGCGCGGCAGTGCGACAGCGATAGCGACTCCCGCCGACCCCTCGACGGCAAAAACATAGTACACAGGGTGCAACCCACCTGCTTCTCGAGAGCGCCCATGACCTGGCTAAGCTGGGCGGCAATGGCGACAAGCGCCGACTCAGATACGGACGCCATGATTAATAAAGTGTTACTGCCGATTCAGATGAAGAGGGTGAAAGAAAGACGAAATGTAGCGAGAGACGAAGAAGCGAACAGAGCGGGTAAAGAACGTCGTCAGGAGAAGAGAATGCGAGGAGGCAGAGTTAAGTCGAGATGGCGCAGATTATTATTATTAGGGAGTCGAAGCCGCAAAGGTGTCCACTCAGACGTCGTATTAGTGTCCAGGAGGCGCGCTGCTGCTGCAAGGAAATTTGCTACCCTTGTGTTAGTTAACCTTTATTAGAGGACGAGCCTTTTTTCCAAGGGACAGATTGGACACGCTAGCAGGCACGCAGGGTCAGGCGGGCAGCGGCGGGCTGGCGAGGACGGGGCACCCGTGTGTAGATGGAGCCAAGGTTGCCTGACTTTGTTCTCTTTCCGGCCAGGGGCGCGACTTGCATTGAAGAGGGTGGTGGTGGTGGCCAAGAGGAAATCATTTAATAATTTGGGGCTGCACATGAGTAGAAAGCGAAGGCATCTCGAAAGGAAGAAGATTAATATTTTGAAAGCATTTCACGTGATTGTGCGCGTTTGCACACACACAGAATTGTAAAGCCTCTGCCAAGTGCGAGCTCCAGTGCAAACATGCTGCCAGCTGCCAGCTGCCAGCTGCCCGCGAGCCCTCTGTAGACTGTCGCACGCACTCGGCATAAAAAGGCTGCCCCACCGCGGCTCTCTTGACGAGCGCCTGCTTTTGTTTACATGCCACACGCCGCCAAGTCTTGATTGTCGAAACCTGTATCCCGAAAAAAGTACCCGACCATCACACCATCTCAAATCGTGCAGCGCTTCACCCTCTCGTGCTTCACATGGTCGCGTTATCCTTACAATGAGACGCACTACGCCTCAGTCTCGGGAGCGTCCCTCAAGTCGCCAGGCAACAGCTGCGACGGCTTCTTCACGAATGCGCGCGAGCACATCGTCACTGCCTAGTGCACCCCAATTTCTAAGAGTAAGCTTCACGAAATGGACCTCTGCATCATTCACGCCAAAAAGAAGCATCTAATCGCCTATAGCCTGGGTCCTTTCGCGTCAGCAAGCAGTCATCCCACAATCCGCTCACCGGTGCCGATTCGAACCAACGCGCATCGTCCCAGCGCAGCCCTAGCCAAGCCGACTCGACACGGCCGAGCTCTCGCGATAGTATCAAGGAGAACCTCGCGCCGCCCGATGCCGACGAATATGAAAAATACAGGAGAGAGATTGAGTCCCTCAAGGCCGAGATTGGCACGCTGCAGTACCGCATGCAAACAGCCGACTCGGAAAAGGAAATAGCTCTATCGCAACAAAACAACAAGGTTGAGCAGGCAAAACGGCGAGAGCAGGATGAGTCCCAAAAGCGACAGGTCGCAGAAGCTGCGCAAAGCCGACTAGAGGCATTGCTCGAGGAAATGCGCTCCGAGCTCGATGCTCTGAAAGATGGTGGTGAACAGTCTACCAAGGATATGGAGCGCAAGTATCGTGCTGCACAGGATGAGGCCAATCTCGCCCAAGAGAAGCTGCAGGATCTGATCATTGCCAAAGACGACGCGGAACGAATCAGCAAGAAGAAGCTTGCTGACCTGGAAACGCAGGTAGCTGCACTACAGCGAGCGACTGAGGACTACAGCCACGAAAGCGACGCACGCGAGGAAGTTCTTCAAAGGACCCAAGCCCAGGTCGCGGAGCGTGATGCGCAGGTCGCGGCTCTCGAAGCCGATGTGCTGCGTCTAAAGGCGCAAGCCGGGGACGCAGACACAATGCAGGCCATAAAACGCGAGTTGTCGGAGCAGGTGCATCACATTCGCGCCCTTGAAAGCACGAATCGTGATCAACTTTCCGAGCTGAAGCACCTACGCTCTATCAACAAGGCTGTTGAGGTTGTTGAGGAAGAAAAGAGATCACTGCAGCGCAAAGTGGAAGCTGCTGAGATGCTCGAGGCTGAACTAGCTGAAGCTAGGCTACAAAGGCAGCGCCTGGAAGATGAGAGACGCTCATGGACCTCGTATCTCGATAATTCGACAAGCACTGGCGCGGCCGAGTTCGATTCCCCGGAAGCATTGGCACGTGCATTGGCAGAAGAGCGCTATACCACGGCAAGCTATGCCGATCAAGTTGGGACTCTGCGCGGCGAATTAAGTGCCTTACAAAACACAATTCAGTCATTCGAACAGGAAAGGAAACAGCTGCTAGAGGATTTGGAAAGTGCCAGGGTGTCGGCCAACGCCACATCTACAGACAAGTCTCGCATGCGTCTTGAGCGTCAAAAGGCTCTCGCTCTCAAGGAGGTTGAATACCTTCGTGCTCAGCTCAAAGCCTTTGATACGGAGGATCAGACCATGCAGCCTGAGCAGTTTGACGAGGTGCGCGCTAATCGCGTACAAGAACTCGAAGCTCTGGTAGACAGCTATAAGACTGAGCTGCAAACCCTTCATGCTCAACTCTCCTCCACAGAACCCGCTCCCGTTGCACCCAGCACACCACAGCCGCACGCAGGATCCAAGCGCCCCCACGCAAGCGATGACAGTAGCGAGCAGCTCGGACAGCTGACGCGCAAGACTCGTAGCCTGCAAGAAGAGCTGACTAGCCTGCAGGCTAAGCTGGCTATGCAAGCCAAGGAGCTCCGCGTCAGTCGTGAGCAGCTCACGGCGGCCAAGTCACAAAGTCAGACACGCGTGCTCTCGCTCCGCTCCAACCCGACATCGGACCACGAGGCCATCAAGCGCGCGACGCTCGACGCGCTGCGCAAAGAAAACAAGGACCTCCTCGCCACGCTCAAGTCCAAGCACGGCAAGGCCACGACGGTGGCGTACATTCCCACATCGGTACTCGGTGCCATGGAGCGCGAAATTGCCGCCGCCAAGGCCGAGACGGCATCGGCGCAAAAGTCGGCGCGCCGCCTCAAGGAGGTATGGGGCAGCAAGTCGCACGAGTTCAAGGAGGCCATTTTTTCGACGCTCGGCTGGACAGTGACGTTTATCCCCAACGGCAAGATGCGCGTCGAGAGCACCTTTTACCCGTCGCAGACGGACGAGCACGAAAACTCGATTGTGTTTGACGGCGAGCGCGGCACCATGAAGGTCGGTGGCGGGCCCAAGAGCAAGTTTGCGCAGCGCATCGCCGACCAGATTGGCTTCTGGGTCCGTGAAAAGGGGTGCATCCCGGGGTTCCTGGCTGCGCTGACGCTCGAGTTTTACGAGGAGTACAATAATGCGAAGGAGCAGGAGCAGCAGCAGTAGAAGAAAATGTCACTGCGTGTATACTGGATACGTGAGGGTTGTGTTTTGGGAAATTTGTATCATGCTTTTTTGTACTGGGGACGGGAAAACAAATATCAGCATATTTTGGGGCGTTGAACTCTATTTCGGAAGGCGAGACTAACTACCAGGTCATCTCAATACCATGAATCTCAATATAATCAATTGGATGTATAACGATTTTCTTTATAAGATTGTTTCTTGATTCTAGAAACTTTTCCATAGACAACAAGGCTGCATGATACAAATGATGATACGAGAAGAGGGACAAAAGTCCCGAGTCGGGGTTGCTATCAACTAATGGCGCTCAAAAGGGGTTGACAAGAAAATGACAAAAAGGTGTGCGTCTTGCTGGTGCAAGAGAAAACAGAAAGAACAAGCAGGGAAACCAAGGTTTGTCAAGCTGTAGACGATGATGTAAAAAGGAGATGTGCAGGAAAAAAAGGGAAGAATTAACGACGTGCTGCTCCCATGTACAGTTGATAAAAGAAGACGAAGCGTTCCTAACGCATACAACCAACAATAACCAGAGAAGTGGACAAGGAAAGAAAAGAAACAGCGCCGACAGTGACATTTTTTGCATTACTTGCTTTCATATCTGCCGCTAACGAGCTTTCTCGTCAGAGGCACGTCAATCCACGTCTGTGCGCTCTCTTCCGCCGGCGCATCGGCGTCGGCAAACGGATCACTCGCGGCGGCGGCGCTCACCTCTTTACCCTTGCCCTTGACATCCTCCACTAAGCGCGCGACCGAGATGCCCGATGCCGCGGCCGGCGCATTTCCGGCAGCAGAGGAGACATACTCCCAGCGGACCTCTACGCGCCCGGGCCTGAGTTCCGCGCCGTCGACGCCACCTATCATACGGCAAACCAGCTTTTGCGCGGCATCAGCGTCTTCAGAGAGAGTCACATCGCCGAGACGCCAGTAGACGAGGTGTTTATCCTTGAGGTGCGTGCCGCTGGGCTTGGTCTGGGCGCCAGACGCGCGGCCCTCGTAGGTGGCGACGACGACGACGTTGTGCAGCGTGAGCGGCCCGCCGTCAGAAGGGAGCGTGCAGGCCGGGTTGCGCCGGTATTGCAGCAGCAGGCCGAGCTTATCGCCTTGGGGCTTCCACGCGGGCTTGAGGAGCAGGGGCACAAAGGCGCTGAGCGCCTGCGGGTTGTTAGTGGTGTCTTCGGCAAAGACGCGGTAGGAAAATGCCGTCGACGTCTTGGGGATGTGGGCGAGATCGAGGGAAAACTGATCGGGCTGCTCCATCGAGGCGTTTTGCACAAAAATGCGATTAGGGCCAATCTTTTCTAGACGGGCAAAGTTGTTGATACGAATGGTTTCATGGGCTTGGAAAGTTAGTATCACGGATGCAAGTGTAGTCATGTTTGCAATTTTCTTACTCTTGTCGTTGGCGTCGTTGCGATTGTAGGAAAAGGCAATTTCTCCAGCAATTGAAACGCTTTGAATCTCGCCGTCCTCGAATTGAGCAGATACGGTTTCGATAATGGACGAGTTGAGACCGGGTTCGTGCATGTCTGGGTGTTTAACGTGCGCAAAGTTGCCGAGAGAGGTGCCCGATCGGACAGACTGCGAATCAGAGACACCAGTGGTGCTTGGCTCCGAGGTCAGAATCGAGGAGGCCGCAATGGGCTTAGGCGGCGGCGGAAGGGAGGCCAGGGAGCTGTCGGAGAGCGCTTCGGGCAGGCCGCCTGCCGGGTTATAAATGGTATTTCTGACGTCCCGGCGGCCGCGAATTGTGCGGGAGCGCTGCGCAGTCGAATTGAGCTTGAGTGTGTTGGCCACGCTGGAGAGGGCAGCCTGCTTCTCGTCCGGATCTTCCTCGGAAATCGGCTGGTTCTGAATGCTCAGCTTGAACGGCTGTTCAGAATCATCGCTGGCAGCTTCTTTCTGCGCCTCGCTGATCGGATCGTCCATGGGCGCGCGGACGGTGAAGCCCTCGGCGTCTTTTTGCGGCGACGAGGCCCGGGCGGCGGGGGCTTGTGACGATGGCTCAGCGTGGCCGGTCGAGGTTCCATTAAAGCCGGTCAGGGCTGGTAGAGCTGGTACGTCGGCATCAACGTCGGCGAGGCCGTTAGGTCTGTCGCCGCCAGTCTTTGGGCGGATGGGCGAGACGGGCCCATCTTCAGCAAGAGAAGACAGTCTGGACGATTCGTTGAGGTTGCTCGCCGAGGCCCGGGGCGATATGCCATGGCCGCTACTGCCAAGGCGCCCGAAACTAGGAGCACCGGCTTTCTGAGATCCAAGTTGTCCAAAGCCGTGGACACTCTGGCGACGTCTTCCGGCGCCGAGGATGGTACCGAGTCGTCGTAGCTTGGACTCTAGGTGACGTTAGCAGTGGGGCTCCCTTGTGCATAGCATGAATGGTATTAGACACGCAATTTTGCATACCTTTTTGAGGTGGCGGTGATGGATTAAAGGAGTCCTCCTCGGGCACTGAATGCGGAACAGAGGGCGTAGGGGTGAGGTGATTGTGGTTGTTCAAAGTAGTTTCGCGATTGACAGAAGACGCTGTAGCTGGAGCTTGGACAGCGTTATTTGCAGCAGGCCCAACGGACGAGCGTCGTGTCGAGCTTCTAGTGGGAGCGGCCGGTCGGTCGCCAATAGTGGTTTGAACGAAACCGCGAATCTCCGACTCTGTTTCAATTTCAATGGTGACGGCGAGCGCCTCACCGGCAATGGTCTGTGTTCGTTGCGCCTGGTCGGACTCGTGCGTCTGGTACTGCGTGAGAACGTCTCGAAGCTGGTTAACGCGGGACTCGTCGAGGGCCTGCAGCGTCTCAAAAACAAAGGGCGCCTGCGAATCCCACTCCTGCTGAGCCAACTCGAGTCTCGTAGAAGCAGCGTCGATTTTCTGGGCGCTGGCCTTGCTGCCCTTTTTGCTCAGCTTGTCAGCCTGGTGGCGGGCGTCCTCGAGGTCCTTGCCAAGATTGGCCAGGTTGGCAGATATTGTATGGATGTTTTGTACGTCGTTTCGCTGCTGGAAGCCACGGAGGGGCAGCTCGACGTCGCGCTCGATACCGTCGGCGAATTGGTGATGGGATTGGGCGATGCGCTCCACGGCACCGATGATGCGAGCCCACGGCGTTTGGAAGGCGCTGCGCCAGCAGGATTAGCATGAAAAAATGTAATCAACGTGACGAATTGATATTTAACGACATACCCAAGCTCTGACTGCGCATTGGGGACTCTGAATTGGGCAAGCTTGCGCAGATTGGCGACGTATTGTTCTTCGATGCGACGGCGCTCCTAGACAAGACAGCAGTCAGTATTGCGACGATCAAGACGGAATGATTGTGCCGACACAAAGTGAAGCACGCATCGAAGCAAGGGGATTTCGATTGAGGCGGTCGTACCTGAAGCCAGTCGGCGATTTCGTTGTTTACCTTGCCGATGCGCTTGACTCGGTCGTTGAGGACCTGCGCAGCCTGATTCGGCTGGAGATGCGGCTAAAGCGAGACAGTCAGCGACACACAAAGGCCAACACCACGAAATTATCTATGCCTTGAGCCATTGCTACAAGAGCACAGGAGCCGCGGCAAAGGAGAAAAGAGCAGACGCACCAGCATGGCCGGGTACTCGGCCCTGGCGAGGTCATCCATTGCGGGGGGTTTTCCTTCTTCTAGGGAGTTGGCTGCGGCGCCCGGCGGCGGCGGGAATACAGATACTCGGTAGATATAGGGCGTTGCAAGAAAAAACAAAGAAACGAGGACGAGGTCGATGAGGCAGGCCAAAAAAGGGGCGGATTCGCGGCAGGACGACGGTGATGCCCACGGGAAGGCGCAGAGGAACGAGGGCTCTTTCTCGGGCTGGTGTGTTGCTTGTTAGAGTGTCTTGATCATGACGATGGGGTTGCTGGAGGTCTGGGGGGCGAGGGAAAGAGCTCTCGCTGGGATGAGGCTAGTAATTGTGGAGACGTGCTCCTCTGGAGCTTGACGTGAACGGTGGTGCTTTTTTCGGGTCAATCATTCTCACTTTATTAACGATTCATCAATTTAGCTTTGATTGTGCACTAAATAAATCTCGTTAAACTCCTACTTCAGCTTACATTGATCTCGAGTTTTTTTCAATATTGCAGCAAGCCACCACCGTCACATCCATATCTCAGCGCCTGAAAGCGGCCTGCCGGCGCTCCGAGCTAGCGCTGCCGGGACCGTTAGCAGCATTCCACAGCGCTGCCCAGCAAGCTTTTTTAGCGCATCTACAGCAGCGGGCACTTCGATCCCTTGCGTTTGTCTCATTTGTCTCTCATTTTTATTATAGCTGAAAAAGCAAAAGATTACATTAGAAGCATGGTACAAGAAGGAATTAAATCACAGTGCAAGCCGTTGAATTTGCTCTAGTTCAGCCCATCATTTAATACTACCTTTATTATTCTTGCTGTCGTAATCCCAATGCCCTCCCCCACTGCCATTACCAGGTCCTCGCAGTGCAGCCATCACCACCATCATGCCATCTTTATCACACCACCATGGCCACCACACATCACGACTGGCATTCAACCGTCTCTGTCACTGATCGCTATGGCACCGTTCGATCCATGTAAGCCGTCCCGTCCAACTTTCCATGTACTCCTCAACCGACGCTCCCCAGCCAAGAAGCACTGCCGGACGGCTCGATGAGCACCGCCATGGCCATTGAGCAGGCCGCGTACACAGATGCAGCATCTCGGGTAAGTCCAGATTCCTCCCGGTATTATATCTTCGCATACTCACGATCCACACTTAAAGGATGACTACACTGCCGAATGCCAGGCCGCCATCGCCGCCAGTGCCCCGGCATCCGCCGCCGCCGCCGCCGCCGCTACCGCAGGTGACGCCTCATCCGCACCCGGCGATACACGCATCGGTCCCTTTTCCAACTGTACCCCCATCGCCGACGGCGTCACCTCGACCGTGTACCGCTCCGCCGACGGCGCCACGGCGCTCAAGGTCATCACCGCGCGCCACCCGCTGCCGCCGCACGACCCCCAGCGCGAGATTCGCATCCTGCGCCTCCTCAGCCCGCCCTGCATCCCGCTCCTCTCCACCTTTCGCGACCAGTCACAGCAGCAAGTCCTCGCCTTCCCCTACAAGCCGCTCACGCTCGACGCGCTGCTCATGTCCGCGCCACACGGAGCATCTCTGCCGCGGGCGCACGTCAAGGCCATCTTTGTCGACGTTGTCCGCGCCCTCGCGCACATCCACGAGCTGGGCATCATTCACCGCGATGTGAAGCCCTCGGCCGTCCTTCTTGACGCGCCGCAAGGCCCCGCGTACTTGACCGACTTCGGCACCGCGTGGCACCCGACGCTGTCCACGGCTGCGGAGCCCGCCACCGCCAAGATTCTCGACATTGGCACAGGCGCGTACCGCGCACCCGAGGTGCTCTTCGTGAATAAAGCGTACGGGACAGAGGTGGACGTGTGGGCGCTGGGCGTCATGCTCGCCGAGTGCGTGTCGACGCCGGCGAGGCCGCCGTTTGAGTCGCGCGCTGTGTCCGAGGACGGGAACCAGCTCGGCCTGATCCTGAGCATCTTCAAGACCATGGGCACACCGACGCTGAAGACGTGGCCCGAGGCGCGGGAGTTCCAGGTGTCGCCGTTTGAGATGTGGACCGTCTTTCCGCAGAGGTCCTGGCGGGAGATACTGCCAGACGTTGAGCCGGACTGGCTAGAGATGATTGAGTCGACGGTGCGCTTCAGCAAGCGCGCCACAGCTAAAGAGGTTCGTCCGAGACGACAGATCTCGCAAGTCACCAGCAGTACGCTAACACTGTGTAGCTATTACAATACAAATGCATTGGATAATCTAAATCGTGACACATCATGTCTATATACTTAGCTCTACCACCCCCCCGGATCTATACTACCGTCTCTTTTGCGTGTCCGCGCCCAGGTAGTCAATCGGGTTTCTGCACAGCGGACATGTGTTCTGGTTGCTGCTCTGGAACCACTTGTACAGACAGGTTCTGTGGGACAGGTTCTTGCACGTCGTGCAGCGCTTGTCCGGCATGCGCTTGTCCGTCGAGATGATGCTGTAGCAAATGGCGCACTCGGACTGGCCCTTGAGCGCGCCGATAATGTTGCGCTTAAACACTTGCAGGCCATCTATAATGTTGCCGTTGGAAAAGGTAATGACGCCCTGTGTCGTCATGATCCAGCTCTGCCATTTGCGATCCGTCACGGCTACGCGGCTCAGGCTCGAGACGGTCACACCTTCAATCGGGTAGCTGGCGGGCACCTTGATGACAATCGAAGCCTGCGACTCATCCACCTCGTAGCCGGCCGTCACCTCGCGCGCCGCCTTGGAGACGCGGACTTGCAGCTCCTGCTCGTCCATGGCGGGCGGCTCCTGCGTATCTGCCCACTCTTGCACCTCGTCCAGGTTGTCGCCGATAATCAGCGGCGAGTAGTACTTGGTCGTCCACGCCTCGACAGCGATGCGCGTTTGCTTGGACCGGCAGTCAATATACCAGGCACGAAACAGGCCGGGGGTATACTTGAGAACTAGGTAATATAGATGGACCAGGAGCCACTGCATGCTCTTTTCTTCCGTGTCAGCGTCGGCAAGCGTAACATCGTAGTTATAAATGTGCTTCGACGAGAGGTTCTCCTTATCCAGGTTCAAGGCATGCGCCGCCGAGTGACCGAGCACGTCAAATGTAAAGTCGAGCAACGGGCCGACGTATTTTTCCGTCTTCAGATTCTCGGCAAAGTCATTTCGTACTTTGAATGATGCACCTGAAAATGCGTCGAAGACGAGCTTCCATGAAAGAAGGTAGCAGCGAATGGCCAGCGGAAACTGTGTGAGACTCTCGTCTGAGTAGCTTTCCAGCGTGGGTGCATCCAGAAGTAGAGAAAGCAGTTCGTCGGGCAGTCGAGCGTCCATCTTATCCAACAGCACGTCTACAGATGCTTGTTCCTGCTGTACTGGGATCGCGCGGTGCAGTAAACCAAAGGCGGCTGTCTGGATGTCTCGAGATTCGGAAGCAACCAAGGGGTATATATCTCCTAAATCAGGGATTTGGCGTACCGTGATCTTGCCTACCTCTCTTGACAAAACCGTGGTCACAATTTCAGCTGCAGGGGCATCCGCGTCACGGAGAAGCTTCATAAGCTGCACCAGAGCCGTTGGCTTGTCAGTGTCAAGATCCTTGAGCGCGTCCTCCATATCATCATTTGGCTCTGAAATGGTTTCCAGGACCCGTCCTAGTTTCAGCGACGCATGCACCAGCGGCAGCAGGTCCTCAAGGTCGAATTCAGATTCGTTGCGCCATGTGTCAAGACAAAAAGTGACCGTCTTCTCCCAATACGAGCCGTATACGTCTTTCATGCAGGGAAGTAGGTGAGCGAGAGCGCGGCAGATCTCGGTGGAGATCTGTGCATCCAAAAGCTCAGGCTCCTCGAGCCAGCTGGTGATCTGACGCACGGCAAACACTATGCGGTTGTTTGCAACAGGCAATTCCCCGGATTCGTACAGCCGAGAGCAGAGAGTGAGGAGCGACAATATCGACTTTGTTCTCTCGCCGTCGGCCGATGCACCGGCCACGTCGCTAACAAGCCGATTGCAAAAGTTACTAATTTGCTTTGACGCTTGCAGAGACTCGCCAAGTCCCGCAAGAATGGCAGCACTGACGAGAACAGTGTCGGGGGTAGACTTGAGATATTCGGATTTGACAAAATGCTCTTCCAGAGAAGAAGACAAGCCTTGCGCTTCTGCAGTTGCTTGGAGAAGTTCGCTAAGGGCCCGAGAACTGTAAGCAGCGGAGGGCGAAAGCGACTTTGACTGCTGAACCAAAAGATTGGCCAGTTCACGGATCAGTTCTGTTTCGGAGTCTCCCTTTCCAGTCACCCACCATTCCTTCTCTGCTGTGTATTTGTTGAGTAGTAATCGTAGAGAGGTGATTACGGTGTCCGCTTCACGCATGCTTTCCTCGCTATCGAGGTTGAAGAAAAGACCATTCCTATCCCCGAGCGTGATTTGGTCCGAGATGAGCTGGACAGTAATACACTGGAGATATAGAAGCTCAACTAGGAATTGTGAAGGGAGCCTGGCCAGGTCTACGCCTTCGGTGGTCAGCAGTGACAGGTAAATGGCCATTCGTGCGGGAATAGAGCGTCCGCGTCTATCACGGGGCACGCGGAGGGTCTTTTTGGTAAGAGTGGGAGACGAATCGGACAAGGTAGTAGCTCCGCCAATAGGGCTGCTGATGGAGAGAACCGGGTTAATGGGTAGATCAAAGAATGGCTTGAGCTGCTCCATCCAAATGTTGGTGCTCGGGAGCAGGTTTTCTAAAGGTACGGCAGTGGAGCTAGCTTCTTTGGCCTGCTTAACCAGAGTTTCAATGCTGCGATCGTCAGAAAAAGTCTATAGTAGTGCTATTGAGGCACTTACTCGAGTGATTGGGGTGTTGCACGTTCGAGATTGGATAAGATGATGCCAACCGTGGGCAGCTTGCCGTCGGTATGCTGATCCATGAGAGCGCGGACCTTGGCCGCTTTGCCAGCAACAGACGCATTTCCGTCGAGCTCAGACAAGCCAAGCAGAACGGCAACCAACGAGGTATGTAAATCATCGTTTTCGGAGAGAAGTTTCGGATTTTCGCTAGCCACGATTGCCAGGATATCGAGAGGTCCCGCGCTAGGCTTCTGCTGCAGCACGTCGACGGCATGTTTAGCAAGTGTCTGAATATGTTCCCTAGAAAAAGTGCCGGAGCTGACAGCTGCTGCCAAAAGACTCTTGCTGCCACCGGCAGCGTCTACAGCTGCAGTTGCCTGCTCCAGAACTTGAGCTTGCAAAGCTTGATTAGACTTGGCAAGATCTGCAGCAGCCTTTTGCGAGATCAAGCCGTCCAGAACGTCGTTTCGCTTCTCGCCTGGTGTTAGTGAAAGCGTCTCATTTACCCAGGCTCTCCAAATAGACTTGTACAAGGTGCTGAGATTTTCTATGGAGGACGACAAGTCCAAGCAAGTCAAAAGTATCGCGGCTGAGGATGACTCCACTAACTTGTCCATGTAGTCTTCGGCAGCAGCGAGGAAGAAGTTGGAAATGCGGACGCCAGCATCTCCTGAGAACAGATGAGGCGCAGAGCGAAGAGCTTGTTCCAACGTCCTTGCAGCACCAAATGGTTTCATGTTTCGGCTCTCTAGAAGCGATACGCATTGAGAGATGATAGTAAGAGAGGGCTGATCGACTAGTTCTGGTGGAATGCCCGGCTTGGAGCGCTGACGCAGTTCCTTTGAAAGTTGGAACCAGCGACGGCCTTCTTCCCCAACCTTTTCTTGCGAGCTTTGGTACTCTTTCGAGACACTGGGAAGGGAGCCAGACAAGTGCGTGCAAAACTTTGCACCCAGTCGAGTAAGCTCCTCTCCTACGGCAGTAGCAACTGCAGAAGACGAGGTAGTTACAGCGCCAAAGATGTCACCCAAGGTACTTAGACCAATAGATGAGCTGCGGCCAGCAGGGGGATACAAAAAGTTTTCAAGGAGAGGAAATGTGTGAGACTTGACCAATTCGCATGCGTCAGTTTCGTTCAAGGACTGGAGCGCTCGTTGGGCAGCATTCGAATAGCATTTCCAAGCGAGCTCCGCGTTGGAACGGGGCTCTTCTCGGTGCTCGATTCCGGAGCGCAACGAATTCAGCAGCTCAGATTCTGAGTCTAGATTGACGACACTGCGAGGAAGTAAAGACAATAGAGAATCTAAAGACTCCCAGAAAATGGCACGACCGCCCTGTGAACCTTTGGCAATAAAAGCGTGTAGCCGTGCTGTTGAAGACTTCTTGCTCTTAGTGGAAGCCACCCAGATGTCCGGATGATCTTTGGTAAGTTTGGCGAGGGCAAGGATGTACTCGTTGGCAGATCCCACCTGTGACGTCTTGAGGCCACCAGTAATCATGGCCTGTCTGCACTCTGCAGAGTCTGCATAGGATAGCTTGCGATCGAGGCACGAGACAAGAAGTTGACAAGTACTTCTTCGCACGGATGGGTCGGCGACTGTGATACTTTTCCAAACAGAGTCGCTAGCAAAATACTCGTCATAGCTATCTCGACAGCGATCCATGTCAGAATCATCCATTCGCTGGATGAGTCTGAGGATGAGCGATAGACTCGCATTTATGACTCGAAAGTACTTGGCCTCGGCATCTTCTTTTGTTGTGGAACGCTCATCGCTCAAGCTGTCTTGAGTCTCCTGGATAGCCTCGAGAGCAAAAGCCAGGATTTGAGGCTGGCACTTTTTCCAGAAGGCATCTGCCTTTTCAGGACTTGTCAGAAAAGAACCGAGACCATCGCTGGCAGCACGAGCAACGGCACGATCACGATCATAGAGACCGGCGAGCCATGCGCCGACGACCTTGGGAATGTGGCGTTCCATGCGCTTGCGCGCAGACTTGAGAAGCTCAAATTGTAATTGATGAGACTGCTCTCTGACACGGCGGGCATTGTCGATGGATACGCGGGGGTAAACTTGGGCCTAGTAAAGAGTCAGTTGCTTTTTCGCAAAAATTAGGCGACAGTTGGAGGCAAGTGGCAAGGCCAGGGTGTCTTACCCATACGTCGAGGATGGCATCTTCTACCCCGCCATCCTTGTCGTGGGGGTGGGCCTGGACGTAGGCCAGCAGCTCATCGAGAGCTTTAGTCTTTGTCGTGCTGTCCTTTTTCAGAACATTCTTTAAAGAGACGACAGTATTGGGGTCTGCAACGGCAGTAAAGGAGGGTGGTTCGGTTAGATATGAGAGGGAGCTGCCCGAACCCTGCCCACCAAAGCCACCGAACCCGGCGCCAAAAGCTGCGCGGCTGCCGCCGGCGGATCGTCCTTGGCTGCGCTTCATGGTGCAGGCTCGCCTCGCGCGTGAGGTCCGGTGAGTATCGCGAGAGAAGAGGCGATGCGGTCGATGCGGGCAGCAGCAGCGGGAGCTGGAGTGTCGTTGAAAGATTTTGAGATACAGCTTGGTGACGTCGCCACTTGTATGTAATAAAGCTGTAGAATTGTTAAGTGGGCCCAGGCCCCAGATGGAGTCATACCGATGCGCAGGTTGGCGAGCTAAATAACTGAAGCCGTAACACGAATAAATTAAGAAATCAAATTAATCAATCGGGAGGAAGTAGACTACGTTATGGGGAGGTTTTCGAGAACATGGCATTTCTTTCAATGCGGATTATTCGTGGCGAGTCATAGTCTAGCTTTTGTTCGAGGACATCTCTCCAGCTACCACCAGAAAAATAAGACGAAGGGTATTTAAGGAAGGGGCATTTGTTGTGGTGCGAAAAAAAAGAAGAAGAAAATGAAAATGAATGAAGGAAGAAAAATAAAACGAATAAAGAAAGAAACTTTTTCCAAAGTTGAGCATTTGGGATGATTTAAGTGTGTGATTTCATGTGTGTTTTTGAGTATTAAATATTGTAATACAGACCGTGTTGGGAATCTTGGTCCGATTGTTGTAAGGTAGGGAGGGTGGCATGCCACGAGAGAGGCGCACAGAAGCAATCTCCAACCTATGTGCAATCGAATGACGATCAATTTCCGAGTTTCTGTTGTTGCCAGGTCATCCATGATGTGTTTGGCAGCGACTGGCACGCAGCGCAACTCGACCTGTGCTGCCCGTCGGCGTCGCGAAACCACCAAGTGCTAGCAAACGCAACATGACCATTCCTTCACAAAATACCACAAAGTTGTTGGAACCAGGTTTCACTCATCAAGACGGTTGATTAATTTATCTAGTCAAAATAAACTGGGGCTTTCTATATTAGATGCTACTCAGCGCAACTCGCTTGTCCTGCCACAGTCGCCCCCTCTGCACATGGGAAGCAAAGACGCCGACGGACACTTCGGCGAGCTTGGCTGCGACGAAGCTGGCACGGCAGACTGACAATCGAGGGGCAGCTAACGCGGAACATGTCAAAGTTTGCCCTCGCGCCGCATCATGCGCCGGTACCTTCCGTTGCGCGTGGGCCCGATTGGTTATCCATGGCGGAATCAAGGGATGAATAATCCACGCAGAACACGCGGCACCTCGTACCACTCCATCGACAGGCAGCTCTGGAGAGGTTGCTGCGGCACGATATCCACGATATCCAGGCTGTGCTGCTGCCAAATTTAGACACCCTAATTAGCAGTTGTTTTCACACGCGGGCAATTTATCCAACTATTACTCCGTAATCCGTACTTTCCTCCCGCTTGTCTGTCTGCCGAGCACCTGCAGGATGCAGAACCTATTGAGGCCGTCACTGCTACGCATCAAATCTGACCCTTGCAATCACCTGCATTCTGGGCAGAATCTTTGACTCTCCTTTGCCCCTTGTCTCGCTCCTCATCAATCGCCCCAGGAACGCCCCAATCAAGACCCTGTCAACTTATCCGTCCTGCACTAAACTCCGCCCGCCCTCTTGTTCCAGAGTTGTGGAGGCCCCTAAGAGCCCCCCCCGTATCCGCTGGGGTGTCCTGCCCGGCTCTTGTCAGAATACCAGATACGAATCCTCTGTCGCTCGATCTGCACCATTCTATTTTTCTCTCTTCATTATTCTTTTCGCCGTCGTCATTACCCATCATTCATGGTTATTGTACGCTCTCTTCGAGATTGACCGACCGATCCGGCCGCGGCAATGTCGACGTTCATCTCAACAACGCTCGCTTCGCTGGCGGCGACAACGGCCGCGTCGATAGGGCCCGTTGTAAATGGCACCAATTTCTCATCCAGCGCCGCTGCCAACGCCACGACCACGCCCAGCCCAACGGTTCTCGTCCTACCCCAGCTCACGACACCGTTCGTGCCGCCGTCGCAATGTACTCCGGTACAGAATTGGACTGCAGCCACGGCTCCGGTAACTTTGGGGGACAGCATTGGGAGCACCATCTATTCGCAAATTCTGCTGCCAGTCACCGATGCGCAATTCTCCGCCTGCCAGCCATCTGGGTGGAATAACATCAATAGTACATACTGGTTTAGTTACAGCAAAGCCGTCTGTCCTAGCGGCTACAACTACAACCAGTTGTCCGATCTATTTAACAATCAACCCAATACAGAGACGATTCGCACAACAGCGTACTGTTGCCCGAGGTGAGTGCTAACACCAAGCTTCGTCCTGCCGCCGCTGCTAATACGCTTCTCTACAGCGGCTTCAGGTACACCATGTTCTACGACATAGAGATATATAGTATATCCGGACCCAACTGCCTTAAGACGACGACCTTGACTCCAACGGCGCAAACCACACCCACTGCGAATACCACACCCACTACGACCACCACTGGGTCCGCTTCCAAGACCGCCGCTTCAACGGCGGCTCTTGCGGCAAGGAATGCTACCATTCCTACAACAGTCACGCCCTTGGTGGTAACAATGCTCTACCCACCCTGGAACATTGCGTGGGAAAAGAGAGATACCTCGGAGCTCTCACCAGCACCACCGACCGTATCAGTGCAGTTTCCTGTCAAGACCTGGGAGCCCGGCACAGAAATCGATCCCAGCTTGACACGGAAGCGACCTGACCCCGACGCGTTGGATAAAGGCCTAGGGCAGATTATTGGAATCGTGGCTGGCTGCGTGGCTGCCGCTTTCGCCGCCATCTCCGCCATATCGCTCTGGTTTTGCATGCGGTCACGGCGGAGAGAACGAGAGGCGTTTTATCGCGAAGAGCACCAGCTTCAGGAGCAGCGGCTGCAGCGCATCGGCGAATACCAGAGGTCGCGCTCACCGACCGACGACGAGCCGCTCCCCGTCTACGTCAAATCGCGGGAGCAAGACAAGGCTACTGGCGCTGGCATGGCGGTGCCTCCATACAAAGAGCGCCCCAGCTCGGAGAGCTCACGGCACAGCCAGCAGCAGGACCACCAGGACTCAAATGCACGAGACGGCCGCAACAGCATGCCTCAAGACACGGATGGGTTGACATTGCACGGTCAAGACACACTCAAGACTACACGCCAGCAGAGCGGCGCGCAAACACGTGGTGAGGGGAATCCACGACATGAGAGATGAGGGGGCTACTGGTGTAACGCATGCTGCTGCGCTTGGATAAGCGAGCGACATAAGATCATTTACCATGGGATCAGGAATTAGCGAATTGAATTTTGCCTCTTTATTCTTCAACGGCCATGACCCAGACATTTTGTTCAAATTGCATCTCTTTATGTACACAAGCATTATATATCATGTCATACTAATATGGGTATACAGTTTGTTGGTTTTTTTTATGCATCGTAAAATCATGCTTCTGCTGTCTGCGAAGCTTCTGTCAGGGCCGCGCCCCTCGCCAGCTCCTTTTCCAGGTCCTCTAGCTTGGACTGCACCGACGGCGGGTGCCGCTGGTACGTGAACAGGGCGACGAGCAGCGATGCTGCAGACACGCCGACGCAAATGTACATGTCGAGGCGAAAAGCGTCTATGAAGGCCTGACGCGCCAGCAGCTGCTGCTGGGGGCCAAACTGGAAAAGGGCGAGCGGCGAGCGGTAGAAGCTGGCGAGCTGGTCGGGCGTGAGGGAGCCTTGCAGGCCCTCCTGGATCTTGGTGATGAGAACGATAATGCTGATGGAGACGCCGAGGCTGCCGCCAAAGACACGCATCTGCGCAATGATGCCCTGGGAGATGGCTGTTGTTTGTTGGTCAGCACGAGCTTTTACTCTGGTGTGACGGGGGTGGAAGGGGAAAGGGCACGTACCATGGTCTTCAAAGTCGGACTGCAAAACAGCGAGAAACGTGGTACTGGAGATTTTGAGACCCAGGCCGACACCGAGGACGGCTTCGAGGCCCCATTGCCATGCTGGCGGCTCGGGGGCGTCGGGGAGGCGGGAGAGGACGCCGCAAGAGATGCTGAGGATGGCGCTGGCGGCGAGGAGAACGGGAAAGGTGTTGTTGCGGCGCAGAGAGAGACCCCCGCCGATGGCGCAGCCGGCCGCGCCGCCGCCCATCATGGGAAGCAGAAGGGCACCAGCCTTGACGGGCCCGTACAAATTGACGATTTGCGATCGGAGTGGTATGTTGATGATGGCGAGGAGCAGGACGAAGCCGGAGAGGAACGTGTCGCTGTTGTTTGAATGGCCCAAGTTAGCACTTGGCTGTTTTTTTGGTCTGCTATGAAGGGGCCCGGGGGTGCTTACAAGATGGCGGCGAGCATGACGCGGCTCGTGAGAATGTGAAAAGGCAGCTGGGGCCGGATGAGGCGGAGGCGCGGGTCGCGGGCGAGCTGGCGCTGCCAAAGGACGAGGCCGACCCAGCAGAGGCCGCTGATGACGAGGACAGAGATTGTGGGGGCGCTGCGCCAGGCGTAGTCGCGGATGGCGGCCTGGTTGATTATGAAGACGGGGAGAATTGTGGCGGCGAGGACGAGAACGGCGCCTAGATAGTCGAGGCGGCGCATGTCAATCTTGACGAAGAGCTGGTAGTCTTTGGGCCAGAGGAGTAAGAGGAGAACGCCAGGCACGAAAGCACACGGGCCGCTAGTTTCTTGCGCGTTAGCCGTCTATCAAAGATTGAAACACAGGGGCAATAGTCAACCACGGGGGCGAGAATGGGTTGGACGAAAGAAACATACTTTATCCAAAACACATAACGCCAGCCGACATAGGTGGTGAGCAAGCCGCCGATGACGGGCCCGCAGACGCCGGCCAGGGCGACAATGACGCCGAGAGCCGACGTGACGAGGACGACACGCGAGGGCGGGCTGAGCTCCGGGTAAGTGACCATGGCCATGGCGTAGAGGCCGGCGCCGCCGACGCCCTGGGCGGCGCGGAAGCCGATGAGCTGGTCGAGGTTGGCCGAGGCGGCGCAACCCATGGAGGCGGCGAGGAAGATGGTGAAGGAGGCGACGACGACGGTCTTGCGGCCGAGGGCGTCGGAAAGTCGGGCCATGGCGACGGCGAAGCCTTTTTTGTGTTTTCGATTAGTTTTTTTTTTTTTTTTTTTTTTAGCTTTTATTTTCCGTATTAATTTTTTTTTGGTTGTTGTTTTTTTCTTTTTTTTTTTTTTGTTTTTGTTTTGGGTTTTTTTTTTTTTTTTTTTTTTTTTTTTTTTTTCGCTTTTCTAGTACGGGCGAAAAAGAACAAGGGGCGGGGAAACGAACCGACTTCTGTGAGGGTATAGGCCAAGACCACCCAGGAAGAGGTTTTGAAATCCTCAAACTCGGCGGAAATGTCGACAAGCATGGTGGCGACGACGGTGGCGTCGAGGAGCGAGAGAAACAGGCCCATGCCTATGCTACACATTCGAAAGCGTCAGTCGTACAGGATTCGCAATGGCGCTAGATCAGAAGTGTGATGAGAAGGATAGTTCACATACCAGAAGAATATGACAGCGAGGCGCCAGGCGGCAATGGGCTTGTTGCGCCGCACCACGATGGCGCCGTCGGCGCTGGCATTGTCGAGTGATGAGGACGGGCCCTCGCCGCGGGAGCTGCTGTCGATTGTCGTGTCCGCCGATGCGGATCCCATGCTCTTGACCTCGTCGCTCATAGTCGAGACCTGCCCTCTCTGATTTCTTCAATGTCTGACCGACGATTGTCCCCTCCAGGCGCTCACGCGCGCAAAAGTTGAGGGATTGGGAGCGAGGTCGTCTGTTTTGGTGCTGGTACCTACCTACCATTGGCCCATTTCTCAAGAGGTTGTCACTTGTTAGCGGCTCCGTGAGGCACCCTGGGACGCAAATTTGTTTTTCTCTTTCAGTCTTTGCTTGTGGAAAAGATGTCGAGGAATCATATTAAACGGCAAGATAAGCCGTAAATAGGTCGTTGACTTAATTTGCCCCATTATGACAAGGAAAAGGCAAAAAAGAATCCAGAGGTCTCGGGGTGATGGAGGAGCCCGATGGTCACGGACTCTGGGGCTCCAGATCGGCGAGGGGAGACGATCAAATTGCAACGCTAACTAAAATCGTTTTCCACGTATTTGAATTTTTTTTTTTTTTTTTTTCCCTTGTTCTGTTTACCTTGACATTTACACCAAAATGGTCTTGCGAATATGGCCCATCACCAAATAGAGGCGTTACCCCGCTCGAGGTGCGTCTTGTTTGGGCGACGACGCCAGAGACGGCTTGTCATGTTTATTAGGCCCGTGGCAATGTCCATTGCAGATCGGTCTGCGGTTCAAAGATGGGGGTTACAGTGAAGGAGGGGAAGTTGGGGCACTGTACGGAGTATGGGCAATTGATTTCCAACAACCGACAATAGACCAAATAAGATTAGTGAGGGTGGAACAATGTGTGCTTTCGTCATGATCATGAAGTGTTTTTTTTTTCTAAAAAAAAATATGCCCTTCCTTCACTACAAGCCTGCGACTGGTGTCACATTACAGAAATGTGTCTGCACTTAGTATGACATGGCGATGAGGCACTGTGCTCGACAGACCGTATAATGTGGGTTTGCCCAATTCGGGAGTCTGGGGCTCCGGCCCCAAGAATATTGGCGGGGAAGGCGTGCAGGTGCCGAGGAATTAGAACAGTTCAAAAGGGACACTGACAGATTTGACATGAGATTGTGCGCACTTTACGCAGCTGGTGGCTGGGCTGAGCTGGACGAGGCCGAGGCATGGCAGCCGCTTTTCCCCTCACTTGAGATGCAAGTAGCTGCGGTGGCGTCTTTGGGTGGGAAAACGAGAACAAAGAAGAAAGGTGACATGTTGATCAGATTTCATGATCAGGTTCGCTGGCAAGGAGTCTGCAAAGAGCCCGAAGTCCGAAAAGACAAAACGTGACAGCTTGACCATTCTATTATCCTCAGTCCGCGGACCTGACTTTAACAGACGGGGCGGTCTAATGGAAATAGCGACGACGTCGACGCTGGGGTTAGTTATGGGCGGGGCGCAGCCTCAGCCGCAACAGGACTAAAGTAGATGGATGAGAAATACTAACTATTTAGCGGGCGGCGCTACGAAGAAGCTACTGCGGTCTGACAGGCTGACCAAAAAAAAAAGGGCGAGGTTATCTTTTGCAGACGGTTTGGATGTGACGGCATCGCTCTCGTTCTTGGTGATTGAATTACCTAATTCGGGACTGGATGGGTTCGGGCAATGAGAACTCTTTGTTACACCCGCATGCAGTGCTGTAAATACTATTTATTGAATAAAAGTCGTAAAACAGAAGCCATGACGGCCACGGCACCTTTTCGGGTCTTAACCAGGATTGGTTGGTTCAAAAGCCTCTCGCGCCTCATCAGCGGTATCCTCGCCACCCAGGACATAGCTTCAGGTATTTAACAGCTCAAGAGCCAATGAAGCGAATATACAAAAGACGCCAGAATCACCCTATCCGCTCTACGAGGCCCCCAAGTGTAACGCGAGAAATTGACGTGATTGCGCGTGCGCCCGTTGGGGCCCAAGAACTGACCACGCTGACGTCATGCGCAGCCCATCTGAATTGTTGTGGTGGAGAAGGACAAAACAAAGCGGGTTCCTTTCCAACGTTCGCTGCAAGCAGCAACCGTAAAAAGAGTAGAGGATATCTCAATTGAATGAGGGTCAAATCTGATAATAAATGTAGCTACAATTCTTAACCAAAAGGGTGGACGGACTGATGTAGGGCAGGAAATGCATCGGAGGACAGGCCGCCAATCCGCATAGTTACCCAACCTTGTGCCCAGCCACTGCCGCTTGAGCAAACTGGCTGCGCCATGGCTTTTTCTTTGCCTCTCCATCTTTGGCTTCACTTTTGATTTCACTTGGCTCGTTCCTCAATGAATCCCATTGTCATCCTTCTCGCTACTCTGTGTGGTTTTGGCTGTATGTGGCCGATCACGTGCCGTGCTTTTGAATCCATCATTCAATTCCCCATGCTTCTTTGCTAATTAGGAGTACTTGCGAGGTACTTGGCTGCTGTGATGGCAAGGGGCCATCTCCACTGCAAACTTGGGAAAGGTGCTGCGTCTTATCTGAGCCAATGCCAGCGAGACGATAAGCGGAACAGGTGGGCCGTAGGGGGCCTATTGGCTATGGAGCCAGTAGTTGCGTCACAGCCTCACAGGCAGGGAAATCGCTCCAGGCTGCAATTTAGGTACAGTGCGCGTGCGAGTGCCTCGAGGTGATCTCGAGCAGCAAATATAGGGAAATTATGTGGTGATCTGCTCTGAATTTCTTACTGAGGACGGGGCTGTAGGTAACGTTATAAAGTGTTCTCTCAGTTCAGCGCATTGCTTCAGGGGAATACAGGCGTCAATAGCCGCATGCATCTCACCAACTGCTCCAAGATGCCATGTACCTAGTTAACTAGGTAGTAGTACTCGTATCGTCAGGCCGCATCTATAGCCCTTGCTAGTGCGTAACAGGGCGCAGCACATGGACAAAAAAAACTACTCAAGTAGATAGGTGACCAGGTAACTAGGTGCATCAATGTCTTGGTTGTCTTGACGATGGACAGCGAGACGTCTCTGTGCAGGCCAGCCAGAACTCCGCTACAGCGCCTTGGACATGTCATTTAGCGGTCGTCCTGCCTGCGCCTGTACGGAGTATTTAGTAGATGCCACCGAAGAGCCTCACAGTGCAGTGCCAGTATTTCCAGCCATTTCTCTGCTATTAGATTCTCCAATGGCGCCGTCGCTGGAGAATTCAGTCGCTTCAGTGGCGCTGCCTGGTGCAATACGCCTGCAAAGCCTGTAACCACGGCCATCGCCTGTAGCCCCCCGGCCCCCACATGAATCTGAGTGTACCTTCGAAGTACCCATGTGCTGCCTTATCCTCCACGATTTCGCCCGTGCTCCGTTCGTCGTCTTAGACTTTCCCCTCATCCGTCGCTTCAACCTCAAACCTCTTCCTCTTGTCATCACTTTTCTACATCTACAATCTCACGAAATCTCCTCTCCCTCCATCTCACGCGGCCCCTCTCCCCTCTACTGCCGTGTGACTCGATGCCATATACATCGACGCTCCCACACACTCCCGCTTAATCCTTCACTGCCGGTATGTGCCCGGCCTTGGGTGTTACCGCTGTCGCTCTTCGTTTATGCCCCCCTCAATGCTGATTCGTTGTTTCTACAGAGTATTCAGCAGTCGCGGGACCAGCTTTACAACCTAGCAACTGCACACTCGCCATCATGATTTCAGCCGCTACTCAGTCCACCCCGCGCGCCAGGCTGGCTCTGGCCCGCGCTTCCACCACATCTGCCGCTCGTCAGACTCGCCAATACCGCTACGGCCCTTGGCAGGTCGAGACCGACCACGAATCCCGCGGTCGCCATCGCTCAGTCCGCTACAGATACATGGAGACTCTCAGCCGCAGGTTTGCTTGGGACAACAAGAGCGCTCGCAACGCCGCCAAGTCCACCACCCACAGCACCACCCCAGCTTACACTCACGCCATACATAGCACCAGCATCAGCTACGCTGACACTGCCAACGTCAAGTCATGGTCCGATAACCTTTCGAGTTTCAGCTCCGCCAAGACGGCCGGCACTCTCCAACGCGATGCTGTCGACCAGCTGCTGCGTCCTCAGCAAGGTACCCCACAGAGCATCGAGAATCTCCGCCTTCCCCTCAAGAGTGTCCGCGACTATGTCCAAGAATTTGCGCCCAAGGACGCCACACAAACTGTCGATGCCGAGAAGATGATCGAAGCCACCTCGCAGTTTCCCAAGTACAAGGACCTTCATGCCTACAAGTCGGCTAGCTTTGACGACCCCAACACGCCTTGGGAGCTCACTGCTGAAGAAAAGTCCAAGCACTACAACGATTTGAAGAAATATCGCCCCATCGAGTGGAACGAACCCGACGGCCTGCCTGTCCAGAGCGCTGAGCAGTACAGGGACCTAAATGAGTACAAGCCCTCCAAATATAACGAGCCTGATGGCCTTCCCGGTCGCACTCCCGAGGAAAAGAGCAAAGACTACGATGACCTGCACAAGTATGGCCCCGTCACCTGGAACGAACCTGATGGTCTCCCTGGCATGACGGCCGAGGAAAAGACCAAGCTCTACAAGGATCTCAACAATTACGGAGCCGTGACGTACAGCGAGCCCGATGGCCTGCGCCCCTTGACGCCGGAAGAACTATCCAAAAACTATGAAGACTTGGACAAGTACGCCGAAGGCTTCAAGTGCAAGGATACTCTCCTCAAGGCTCAGCAGGCGCGCGAAATGGACGGCACCCCCCGTGGTACCCCTCGCCCTCCTAAGGTCGACGTCAAGCCCGCCAACTATGCCCAAGAATACAAAGACCTGGACAAATACGGTCCTGTTCGCTGGAATGAGCCTGACGGTCTCCCGCCTCCCACCCCGGAGGAATTGAGCAAAAGGTACGATGACCTGGATCGATATGCACAATACGAAAATGCTGGTCCCAAGTCGGCCCGCATTCACCCGGAGGAGGTTTCCAAGCGTTACGGCGACCTTGACAAGTACGATGACTTCCCCAACGCCGACCCTGCTGTTGCACGTATTCACCCAGAGGAAGCATCCAAGCGCTATAGTGATCTTCCAGAATACCCCAGAGCGGGGTTCGAGGAACCTGACGTCAAGGAACACGTTCATCCCGAGGAGCTCACGAAGAATTATGCTGATCTTGCCAGCTACAATCCCCGCGCCTTCGACGCAGCTAACAAAAAATATCCGACTCACCCTGAGGAAGCCACCAAAAACTACAAGGATCTCGGCAGCTACGATAACCCCATTGTGGATGACATTTCCGCTCAGCCCATTACTTCCGAATTCAATGAGCATGATCTTGAGATTCGTCTCAAGACTGCTTCTCACCAATCTAGCGCGGGCAAGCTGCAGTCAGCTCCCAATGTGCCCAACGGCGCTACCAAGGCTGCTGCCAAGCGTCGTTTTGTCAACCTCGAAGATGCCAAGAAGAAATATCAGACCTCTTTCGAGGCCGACGTTCCCAAGGGCCCAGTCACGAAGGCACAGCCCATTGTTGATGTCGAACTCGAGGCTGCCCGCCGCGCTGAGAAACTCGTGGATGGCAAGTCCAAGTACGCCGCTGAGTGGGGTGCTGAGGAGCACCAGCAGCCACCGGTGGCTTCACAGCTCGAGACTGTCGCTGAGCAGAGACTCTCCAAGCTTGAGGCGGCCAAGGCTGAGCACGAGCGCCGCTTTGAGCAGGAAAGCGACGAGGGCGTCAGCTCCATGGACGAGAGCTTTCCTACGAGCAAAAGCACCGTCCAAGAGGCCCTCGACAAGCTGTCTACCCAGCAGAAGGACGCGAGGAGCGCGTCCGAGTCGGCGCAGGCTCAGCAGGACCCCTACTCAAAAACCCCGCAAGGACTGGAAGTAAGCTATTCACAAGAGACTGGCGGTAAAGCGACTTGGCCGACACTAGTGACGCATTATCGATTCGATGCTAACGAAGCTGCAGAACAAGACTCGCCGTCGCAAGCAGTAGGTGGAGGGCGTGGCGCCCACACAGCCGCCGCCGAGTACGTGATCCTCGCGTTTGACTCGGAGACGCAGACGGTCAATGTTGCAGAGACGAGCTCGGCCGTAGAATCGGCAGGCTCTTCGTCGCAGCAGACACCTGCCGAGACTATCCTGAGGCTTTCGAACCCAGCCAAGTTTTTCCCGCACTTTAAGCCCCTGCAGGCGCACGGCTACGAGATTGTCTCGGGCCGCGGCGACGTCTTGGTTTTTCGCAGGGTCGGGCGGGCGGAGCCCGGCACGCCTGCATACGACCCCAGCGTCGTGGGCAGGCGGAAGCGATCGCTGGGTAGCAAACTGGTTCTCGGCTCGGCGGCGGCCGCCGCCACCGTGTATGGCATCGGCGTGTTGGCGGAGCATCTGTCGGTAAATGGCCTGATTTAACAAGCTCTCCTTTTCCCTGCTCCTTTTTTTTTTGTTGCTTCATAAACGGGGCGCACGCATGGATACACCTTACAGCAGACATGGAATTCTGGCGTTTTTTTTTTTCTTTTTCCTTTCTTGATTATAGTGTACAAGGGATTACACACACACGGTCGTGAAAAGGACCCAAGACTCGGTTTCGACCGCAGATTTTAAATAGCTTGGCATTCTTAGGAGCTTGAATTACTATCCTTTATCTCCTCGTAGTCATTGTTTTTCCTGCTGCTCCTGCTGCATTCGTTGCTTAATTAGATTTGTGTTCCATTCCCTGTAATCATTCATTCTTGTTGTCATGTCGTCGTTCTGCAAACTGTACATTCTCGCCTGAGTATTCATTTCGGCGCTTTTTTTTTCCCTTTTTCTGTTTTCTTTTTTTTTTTCAGCATTCTCTTTTTTCTTCAAGATTCTCTTTTTCGTCGCGTTATCGTGTCACACTCTTCAAGACGACCGCTCGGTAAATCCAGGACCGGTCCGGATACCATCCAGCGCCGCCATTTGCACCTCGTGTTTGCGGTCCTGCGCATTCCAGCTCTGCCGGCGCTCGAAATTGGGTGTCCACGACGCTGTCCTTTGCTGGGCCGACGACGCTGCGCCGCCGCCGCCGCCGCCGCCGCCGCTGCTGCTTCTGCTGCTGCTGCTGCTGGCTCTCGCCTTTGCCTTTTCCTGTTGGGTACCACGTCGGCCGCCAGACTCTACTTTTTTTTCTCATGCGCAAAAAGGGATTGCAAAAGTTAGCCTGCTTTTGTACAAAGACTGACGCACCAAAAAAAAAAAAAAGAAGAAATAATGGTTGTGCGTGGTGCGTACCTCGCGTGGTGTGCAGCGGGAGGGTGGTGGTCTGCTGTGCCGGTTCGGACATTGTAAAGGACCGATTAAAGGAGAATGGGTTCTAGGTACTGCGATGGGAGACGGAAATGGTACTAGGCTGATGAGGTTGTGTCAAAGAGATGGGTATGACACAAGGTTTTGAGGAGGTGTGCAGAATTGGTTATTATCGGAAGGAGGGGAGGAGGTGGCAACGTTTGTCACGAGACCGTGGATGCGTGTGTGGCTGTCTTGCTTTCCCATCAGACGTCTAATCTCTATGAGCCTACAGATTTTTTTCTTTCAGACAATTCAACGGCGAATTACAGGGCTGCTAGGCCAATGCTGCTATTCATGCACACAAGCATAATTCTGGTCTTGTAGCCGTTTGAGAGAATGCATCACCAGTCGCAGGGTAGATATGGTGGCTGCGGTTTTAGCCCGGCTCTACCATGCAACAAGTCTAAGCATAATAAAAATAAAACAAGCTGAGCAGGTGTACAAATCTCCGAGAATTATAGAGCAAACGGATATATAAAGCAATAAAGGAGATAAAATGACAATCTAGATGGTGTAGTACATTTGCAACCTTGGTAGATTGTGACGCTAAAGCGTAGCCACCCAATGAGTCAGTACTTTTGTGTTGTACTCTGCTAAAAGGACGAGGAACCGACCCACGACAAGCAACCACTCGAAGCACGAGAAATGAAATTAGCACAAATAGCAAACTGGCGCAGAGAGCCAGCGCAGCAGACTTATCGTCGGAAGAGACGACGGAACGGATTGTTCAACCTACTACCGCCACTAGACACGACCTTCGGTGTCGGTCCATTAGACGGCTTCGGTGTATCAGAGGGCTTCGTTGCTCCAGAGGATTTTGTTGCATCAGAGGGCTTCGTTGCATCAGAGGGCTTCGTTGCATCAGAGGACTTCGTTGCTCCAGAGGATTTTGTTGTATCAGAGGGCTTCGTTGCATCAGAAGACTTCGGTTCTGTTCCCTCAGATGGTTGAGGCTTCGTTGTATCAGATGGCTTTGGCTCAGCTGTATCAGATGATTTCAGCTCGGTTGTAGTGGATTGCTTCCGCTCGCTTGTATCACATGGCTTTGACTCGGTTGTAGTAGATACATTTGGCTCGGTTGTAGCAGTTGGCTCCGGCTTCGTTGTAATAGATGGTTTCGGCTCCGATGCAGTGGATGAACCCGGCACTGTTGTAGTAGATGGCTTCGGCTCCGTTCCGTTGGCCGGCCGAGAGGCCGCCAGGCTTGTGACATTGGAGCCGCCACTCATGACGGCGTTAATCAGGTCATGGCCAATCTCGGTCTGCAAACCATCCGGCGCGGTAATGTTTGTCAAATCAACTAAAGCAGTGTCAGCATTACTGTAGATACAACATGTAGGTTGGCATATGGACCTACACCAAGATTGGTCCGCCTCTGGATGAGGCCCGATTGTGCCAACCCAGCCCTCGCCATACTTGTTGAGCGTAGCAGCGACGCGGTCCGTCTTTGAGTACCGTCCGAGAACGTAGCTCGTATTATCTTCGACGAAGTTCTTGACAAAGTTTCCTTCCTGGTAGTAGATCCAACGATCGGTTGCCGTTTTACCCGCGCTCGAGCCGGAACTGAAGGCCCAGTGAATTTGAATTACCGTATCCCTGTCATCCCTAACTTGCGCGTCCTCCTCATCGCACTCAGCAGAGACGTCGGTACCGTTTGGCAGCAGGCCAAGGCCTGGCGAGTGGCCAGCAATGTATGCACCAAGACAGAAGCCAAGGTAGCGACCGCCGCCGGCAACAAATGAGCGAATGGGTTGCGCCACGGGCTTGAGCACTTTCCACAGGTTGTCCACATCTGCAAAAATGGGGCAAATTAGTATCGACAGAGCGGCTAGGGCAACGTCATCACGGCAATACGTGGAAACAAGTTTTTAAGGTGCGGGCCTCGATTCGCGCAACGCCACGTCTTGGCGATGTGGTATAGTAAAGCTTAATAATTTGTATGAAAGGGAACCGACAAGGGGAGGTGGTGTGATTGCACGGTGGGGAGATGTAGGAGAGGAGGGAGGGACGAGCGCGGAGGATTGCTTCTTGAAACAAGGCTCCAGAAAGAAAAGAAAACGGCATCTAAGGACATAGAAGCATACCTGCACCGCCTGGAAAGGCAAGGAGCTTTACAGTCTTCAGACTATCGGCAGTTATGTCTTTTGGCCCGACGTAAGCCACTTGGAAATTGTGAGGAGACGACTTGAGGAGCTGGCCAACCGCCTCAGACAGGTCGGGGTCATCTTTCGGGCCAAGCCACACAAAGGCCCGTGGCCGATCGGCGGCCGCGCCGGAGCCCATGAGCTGGACCATGACGAGCAGTACTAGGAAGAGCGAAGTGACCCAGCGAAAGGAACTCAACGGAGCGGAGGCGGAAACCTAGATTAAAAAAGTCTGTAAGCTATTGATGCGCAATTCTGGAGCATGCATATCTTATGGCATTTTGGGGGTTTTTTTTGTGGCTTGCATGATGAGGGAGTTGGGATGATGGGAGCTGACCATGGCGGCCACGGAAATCAAAGGTATTTGGTCAGAGCACACCACACCCCCCGTGAGCTGGAAAAGAATCTATTCTCGAATGCTGAAAAGTGAGATGGATCCGGCGCCACCGTCAGGATTGGCGATTTCTTGCTGCACGAGTTGTACGATGAGTGAGAGGGAGCAGACAGCCCACCACCACCAACCACGGCACGGGCTGCTAGGAACGGCTGACGACGGCTACAGGCCTGTTGCACACTGCAAATAATTAATATAATATATAAGCTTGTCAGCTAGCACTCAGCTGGCTGCAGCAACAAGGAAAATTGATAAAAGGTTGTAGCATTCACGATGCAAAAGAACAAAGATGCGATGGAGAGGCAGAAAATGGCTCAGACAACATGGCACATTGGGAATTTTGTATTGAGACTTGAGACGAACAAACGGCGTTCCCTTGGACTGACAGCGCCCGCAGCGACGCCAGCTGGCAGCGCCCAACGTGCAACGGGCAACGAACGAAAGGGTGACGACGCCTTCTCGTGGCGCAGCACGGAGTAGGCACGGAGTAGAAAACCGTAAATAGTCAACAGAGCAGCATGTTTTCTCTCGTTTGCCATCCTCATCTTACGGTCAATATTAAAGCAAAAGACCCGCGACAAATTAAGCGTCACTTTTGCTTCATCTTTGTCCAAACGCGACAACTCCCATCAACTAGTTACTCATCTAAACTCGGAATCCCGCAGCACGTCTCACCTAAACAAGACAATGCCATGGTCGGACCTGCCATCATCGAGCTTGTCATTGTTGGACTTGACTGCCGCCACCTTCAGTCACGTCTCTGCCCGAGTCCTGCACCCCGACAAATGAAACGCCATATCATCAAGCCCGACAACGCCACCGAGACATTCTTCTTTGTTCTCCCCGGCGCAAGCTCGGAAAAACCGCCATGAACGGGCGCTCTTTGTCGAAGGTGTGACAGGGTCAATGTGACGACAACGAGTAATCCATACGGATTAATAAAAGCAGCCTCGTCAGCACGGAGCCGAAAGATTGAGACGACTAGCACGCAAAACAATGCTCCGAGAAAAGGGCAAGAGTTCTACTCCGACGAAACGAACAGTATGGCGCCATGGTCGATTCACTGGTCGTTTCTTGCGCTCATTTAACTGATACTAATCAACACGCCCCCGGCTCACGCTCGGCGCAACATGGCAAGGGATGGACAATAGTCTCCGGGCGTGGAATCAAACCAATCTACTCCGTACCTTCCCAACGGCTTCTGGTGGCGGCTGACCAAATTCAAATTGTTTCCACCAACCTAATCGAAAGCGATTTATCAGCATCTTTGCTGATAGTGCAACACGAAACTGACAGAAGCACACCAAAAAAAGATACAGACTTGGCCAAAGACTTGACACCAAATTTAGCTGACACCGGCCATGGACGGTGCGGGAAATACCGAGGGTACGAGGTGACAAGAAAGGGTTGGCTGAGACAGTGGCGCAATTCCGCGTGAAGAAGCTGCAAGCAGCAAATAATTGCACGGTCCCTGGGCCTGTGGCTAGCACCACGGTCCACGACGTCACACCCATGGTTGCAATGAAAGAGCGAGTTATGGCCGGGGTGCCGCTTTGCCGTCAATCCTACCCTTCGTGCTCTCGCCGATTGCTGCCACTCCTCGGCACTTGGTGCTCGTGGTGCTTTGAGGCTGCGCTGCTGGCTGCATCCGCGGATCGACTCGTCGATATTCCACTCCATTTACACGTCTTGCTCGTCCCGCTTCGGACTCCCACAATAAATAGCGACAACAAGGTCCTGGCATTAACTAAACGATTTGACACATGGGTCTTGCGGAGTGAGAAGTCAAGGCCAATTGCAAGCTCTGCTTGCCGCTCTAGCGTGGTGGCCCACGGCTCGCAGATCTGAACCCACACCCAGAGTGCAGGGGGCCAGGGGCAGGGGCCTCGACTGGCATACGAAGTCAGCCTCGGTGCATCAGCTCTGTGAGAAGAGACTGTTCAGTGGCCTGGGTTCCATGCTTCTTCTCTTGCCTCCTTTTCAACGACTTTAGTCAGCCGTGATGCAATATTTAGGCATGAACTTTTGTTCTCGTGGCGTGTAGTATTCATTTATTGCACTTTCAGGGACTGGGGCACCTGGCTAATTTTAGCAGTCACTCAAAACCTTGGCGTCCTCTATTGATAATCTTGTCAAAGGCGCTCTGCTTTTTGTTCAACGCGACCATTCGCCACCATTCGCCATCATTATAGCACGTTATTTGTAAAGGAATCGTGACACGAGTGAGTGGCTTTGGTAAGGCTGCTGACCCTCGATAGCCGTGGCAAGGCGGGACGCCCACTCGGCCAGCCCTGGGCTGAAACTAAAACTTTATCCGCCATCGGAATAAAGGGCATCAAGTCTCTATCCGATGATGCCAAGGAGATTCAGCTCCTCATTAAGTCGGTGGTGATTGGGTCGATGTTCTAAGAGCTCCATTACGAAGCATCTAAGATCACTTCTAGGTGCCGCCACTTTCCGCCACAATGGAACTGGCCCTTTGCTCACTCAGATAAGCTCACCTGTCAGAGCTGAATATGAATTGCGCTACGGGGAAAAAAAAAAAAAAAAGGTAAACGGGATTTTGCCCTGATTTTCCGTCATAGCGTCATTCAATTGCATTAGGCGTGCTTCAAGAGGATGACGCTGCTGTCGATACAACGAAAGGTCAAGAAGAAAACATTCAGCTATCTGTATAGCAAGACGAATTGCCTTAACGCCGATATAGCCGTTATCGCATTATTTCCTTTTAATTTCCCCACTCGAAGCAGGAGAAACGGACTATTACAGGTAGGGCAATGTCAACGGGCATCTTGCTTACAGAAGCTGGCTCAACGAATGCCGGTGTGCCTCATGTCCGCGCTGCCGATTCGGCCTGTGAGCTCGGAGGCTGAAGCGCCAGCCACTGCAGCAACTTGTGGTCAGATGCAGAATAGTTATGGCCCGCTCGCTTGACCTGCTCTACCCGGTCATAGGCCCCCAACCCTACTACCAATCCCAAAAAGGCTCATGGAGGCCCGAGGCCAGGCACCAAATTTTGCGCCGCAACCCTGTTGACAGTTTTGAGCCGTGAATACGTGCTCGACGCAAGCCACTAATACGATGATGTCGGCAAGCCATAATGCTGCCCTCACGCACAGGGCCGAGCTTGGCATCGACCCTTCTCACGCCACTACCTGATGGCCCTGGTGGTCTCTGATGTCGACATGGTGTCCGCTAAAAGCTGGCCGCTAAAGCTCGCTCCGGACTATACCGACAGGAAATATTAATTAAAAATTCTAGTTCGCAACATGCGCAGGATCAGCTTAGAGTATGTAAGACAGGCCGAAGCGATGAGCTGGAACACGGTCCCCATCGGCGCCGGAACGGCTGAGAATCCCGTTCAAGATGGTTTGCGAGTCGCCGGCACTTATATAAAGCTGCCACCGATGTCAGACAGAGTTATGCATTCATTCACTGTGCAGTTCGACATCTATCTCTCCATATCACCAAGGCTTACTGGTGGCTTCGGGCAGATCTGGTTGTTTTCTGTCCATTGCATTGGATTCTGTTGATATACATCTTTGGGCCGCAACCATGACTACAGGCAGCAAAGAAATACACTGCTCTGTGACGTCCTCGTCCACTTCTTCTACACTATCTCTATCCTCTGCACCTTCATCCATCACACAGGATTCCTCAAAATATGCCCTGTACCCGTACGAAGAAGCTGCCAAGGAAAGAACGCTCGTTGACATTTTCACTGCTTCCACCAAGCTATTTCCAGAAGAACTTGCGCTCGATAACGGCTCCGATAGTTTGACCTATGCCCAGCTGACCGACGCTGTTGGTATTATCGTCGACCGGTTGCATGAAGCTGGCATCGGCCCTGGTGATAGAGTTGGCATCCGCGTCACCTCTGGCACAGCAGAGCTATACGTTGGAATTTTAGCCATTCTCAAAGCTGGAGCTGCTTACGTTCCTGTGGATGTTGACGACCCCGATGAGCGCGCCAAGCTCGTCTTCTCCGAAGCAGCCGTCTGCGCTGTCATTACCGACCACAATACAATTACACTGCAAGACACAAAGCCAATCGGCAACACAACATCACGCAATTGTCCCTGTCCGGACAACGATGCTTGGATCATCTTTACATCTGGCTCGACTGGCAAGCCGAAAGGCGTCGCCGTCACGCATCGCAGCGCGGCTGCCTTTGTCGACGCCGAGTCGCACCTCTTCCTCCCAAATAAGCCTCTTGCCCCGGGTGACCGTGTCCTTGCCGGCCTATCTGTGGCTTTTGATGCCTCGTGTGAAGAGATGTGGCTAGCCTGGCGCCACGGCGCTTGTCTCGTGCCGGCGTCGCGCGCGCTAGTCAAGGCTGGCGCGGAGCTGGGCACGTTTCTCACCGCCCAAAGCATATCCGTCGTGTCCACCGTGCCGACGCTGGCAGCGCTGTGGCCAACGGAAGCACTCCATGGGCTTCGTCTACTGATCCTCGGCGGCGAAGCGTGCTCCCCCGAGTTGGCCAACAGGCTCGCCGGCGCCGTCGGTGCCGTTTGGAACACGTATGGCCCCACCGAGGCGACGGTAGTCTCGTGCGGCGCCCCACTCGCCGTTGGCGATCCGGTGGTGCGGATCGGCCTGCCGCTCGCCGGGTGGCGGCTGGCTGTTGTCGGAGCCGATGGCCATCCCGTCCGCTGGGGTGAAGAAGGCGAGCTTGTCATTGGCGGTGTCGGAATGGCTCGGTATTTGGACCCCGAAAAGGACAAGGTCAAATTTACACCCTCCCCAGCCTTTGGCGGCGAGCGCGCGTATTGCAGCGGCGACTTGGTGCGCGCCGAAAAGGAAGGCCTCTTGTTTGTTGGCCGGAATGATGAGCAGATTAAGCTGGGTGGGCGACGCATTGAACTCGGTGAAATTGATGCGGCGATGATGACACTACCTGGTGTAAAGGGTGCTGCTAGCGCCATTCGGCGCACCGACACGGGCAATCAGGTCCTTGTCGGATATGTGGTGAGGGACAGCAGTGCTGCCACGGCGTCGGATAGGAACTTCCTGAAGCGTGTCTTACCCCCAACTTTGATTCCTATGCTCATCACCGTCGACAATATACCTGTTCGCACCTCTGGCAAGGTTGACCGCAAAGCCCTTCCGTGGCCACCGCCCGAGTCATCCTCGGCTGCAACCGCCGAGGGAAGTACCATGGGCTGGGTGTCCAGCCAGTGGCGCGCAGTCCTTGGTGCATCTGGCGCGTTACCAGAGTCCAACTTCTTTGAGCTCGGTGGCACCAGCCTGGCCGCCGCGCAGCTGGTCTCGCAGCTGCGCCAGAAATGTCACACCTTGTCCGTGGCGGACGTCTATGAGCATCCAACCCTATCTGCCATGACAGAGCGTATTGACGAGCTGCTGGGTACCACGATTGTGACGCGCGAGGTCAAGCTCAGCCCGCGCTGGGTCATCTTCATCCAGAGCATCGTCCTCATTGCCGTTTTTCTCATCGAGGGCCTCCGTCTCATGATGCCGCTGTTCATGTCCCAGAAGATTTTTCAAGCACTCTTTAAAGGAGACTATTGGGCGACGAGACACGCGCTTCCTTGGTCTGCTGTGATTGTCCTCTGGGTCGTCTTCATGACGCTGCCGGGCCGTCTTCTGACGACTGTCCTGATTGTGCGCTCCATCACCATTGGCATTCGTCCGGGCGAGTATCGCCGCGCCGGCCTGACGCATCTCCGCCTCTGGACCGCTGACAGAGTTGTTGCACTTGGCAGGCTGACGGCCATGGCCGGTACCAACTGGGCCCGGTGGCACGCTTGGCTTATGGGCTGCCATGTCGGTCGCGATGTGCAGCTGCATACCCTCGCGCCCACGACTGGACTGGCTAGCTTTGGAGACGGCGCTGCCCTGGAGCCCGAGGTGGACATTGCGGGCTACTGGCTCGACGGTGACGTGTTGCATGTGGGCAGCATTACTGTGGGTGAGGGTGCCAGAGTCGGAGCGCGCACCATGCTCATGCCCAACTCTGTAATTGAGCCGTATGCCACGGTTGAGCCAGGTCTTTCTATTCAGGGCGTCGTCAAGTCACCCCTTCCACCGTCGGCTTCCTCGTCGGACCAGGGCTCCAACCACGACAGCTCATTCAAGTCGACGCCGGGAAGCGTTCGCATGGCCATTCTCTACACTCTTGCCCTCCTGCTCCTCGACCTGATGGCCGTCTTGTTGTTTGCTCCCATTTGGGGCTTGATGCCCATCATTGTCAAAGACTATACAGATTTTAGACAGCTCAGCATTGGAATCATTGCAATGACGGCTCCGGGAACAGTCATTGGGATCTTTCTCTACACCGCCGCTGTTGTCCTCATTGTGCGCCTTGCCAACTGCAGCATTCGTCCTGGCTCGCACTCGTGGAACAGCTGGACTGCGTTTTGCGCCTGGCTTATTCATTTCCTCATGATGGACATTCGCACGAGTATGTTTCCCATGTTTGCCAGCTTATTCACGCCCGTCTGGCTGCGCCTGCTGGGTGCCAAAATTGGCCGCAACGTGGAGTCGTCTACCGTGGTCCCCATGCCGTCTCTTCTCACCGTGCATGACAATGCATTCCTTGCCGACGACGTCCTCATTGCACCATACGAGCTCAGCGGTGGACGCATGCATCTCGGCCCTGTGACGGTTGGAAACAAGACGTTTCTTGGCAATTCTGCGATTGTAGACCCAGACATTAGCGTCCCTGCCAATTCGCTCATCGGTGTGCTGGGCTCTGCGCCGGGTGGCCTGGGCGAGAAGCAGATGCAGGAGGGCTCCTCCTGGCTTGGTCGCCCTCCTATCCCACTTCCTCGCAAGATTGACTCCAACATTGACAATGCGCTCACATTTGCACCACCGAAGAAGCTGGTCCTTGCTCGTGCTCTGATTGAGTCTTGCCGCGCCATCCCTCTTATTCTCAATGGCTTCATCCCCTCCATGGCAAGTCTCGGCACGCTCTGGTTCCTGTGGAGGTTTGGCATTGGCTGGGCTATCCTCGCCTGTGGAGGGTTTCTCGTCGGCACTGCGTTTGTTGCCGCCATCATCACCATTGCCGCCAAGTGGCTCGTGACTCCCAACGTCAAGGCCGGCAGCACACATCCGCTCTGGAGCTCATTTGTCTGGCGCAACGAGCTTGCCGACTCCTTCCTGCAGTCCATGGCTGTTCCCCTCATGGTGCGCTACTTTTACGGCACCCCCGTGCTGGCCATGTTCTTCCGCGCCCTCGGCGCCAAGATTGGCCACGGTACGTGGATCGAGAGCCATCTACTACCCGAAGCGGATCTCTGCATTGTTGGAAACGGCGCTACAATCAACAGAGGTAGCTTGCTGCAGACACACCTGTTTCACGATCGGCTGATGCGTCTGGACGAGGTCCAGCTCTGCGATGGTGCTACACTGGGTCCCCTTACAGCGTCACTTCCTGGTACTGTGATTGGCCCGGGCTCGACAGTTTACCCGGTCTCGCTCGTGATGAGAGGCGAGCATCTACCGGGAAGTACACAATGGCGAGGCAACCCCGTGCGACCGTGGAGCGAGGGCACTGACGAGAAGTGGGTGAATAAGGGCTCGCGAAGTACTAGCTGGGACTCGCCGACGCCAGTATAAGCTGGGACTCGCCTACGCCAGTATAGATGCGATTTTATAGCTGTTTGGGTTTTGACTTTTGATTTAACGTTACTCTTTTTTTTTTTTTTTTTTTGCTATAGATGTTAAAGCTGGAAGAAAAGGCGGATGGACTGAAGTTGTTTTCTTGTTTACAAGGTCGATGATTGAATGAATGCTTTGTCTTATTATATAACATGAAGTTATGCAGTCTCTCTGCGAGGTCAGACAGCGTAGCTTGCCCTTGGCGGCATGACATGAAATACAGTTTGAGGATTTATTATACTCTGCAGAGCTGACCATTCTCCAGCTGGTGCCAGTGCTCGTTTCCGACGCAAGGAGCGCACCAAAAGACGTCGTGAGGGTCGACCTTGCTCTTGATTTGCGCAAGACGAGGATAGTTGGTACCCCAAAAGCTATCTTGGAAATTGGGCTCAAATATAGAAGCCTAGAGCAGCTCTCTGTCAGAATACTTTTGCGTTTAATCCTTGCACAAAAAAAAAAAACGTTCTGCTTACCTCGTTGAGGTAGGCACCCGAAGAGGGCGAGATTTTGCGGACGGGTGCCCACGCCTCCTCAAGCTCCTTGAGATTCCGATCCGTGGCTGCCTTGTCAAAGGGTACGCCCTGAGTGGCGGTGACTATTTTCAATTTGTTTTCGTTAGAAAAAAAACCTTGTTTCCCCAAAATGAAAAAAAAAAAAAAAAAAAACATCGAAGCGCTAATGCACAAAATGACTGGGTGGGCAACATATTTACTTGTGTGAACGTAGGCGCTACGCCAGTGCGAGTTGACGGCGTTGCTGCCGCCCGCCGGCTTGGCCTCTTGCACGCCCTTGCCGCCGACGAGAAAGAATGTCGAGAGCCCGCCTGGGCCGGTGCCCGCCAGCAGGGCCTCGCCGAGGGCCTTTTCGTCGCTCGTCAGCGCGTCGCGGTCTAGCAGCCGCGATGCGAGGTACTTGTTGTCGCCGACGGATTCCGTGTCGGCGTTGGCGGCGAAGAAGGCGAGAAAGGACGGGTACTCGGCGGTGCTGTAGAAGAAGCCGGCCTTGTTGGCGCCGGCCCCCCAGCGCCGGTGAATGGTGTCGTTGATGGGCTTGAGGAGCGCGGCCACGGTGTCGGCGCCGCGGGTGGTGTCGTCGACAAGGGCGAGGCGGCCTTGGAAGCCGGCGAGATAGTCGGGGAGGCCGGGGAGGATGCCGGGCGCGGGGTTGGAAAAGTTTCGGCTGATTAGGTCGTAGCCGGAAAGGCCGGCGTTCATCAGCGCGGGGCTCTGGGCGCCCACGTAGCCGAGGAGGTCGCTGAGGATGGGCGAGTCGGGAACGGTAAAGGCGACGAATTGGGCGACGGTCATTTTAGGACTGGGGACGGTCTTGACGGTGAAGCTCGTGACGACGCCAAAGGTAGATCCGCCTCCCTGTCGGCATATATTTAGCCCCCGCGTTACTCACTTTTCTCTTTTACAAGTCTTGGTCAAGTTGTTGTGTTGTGTTTTGTGTCGGGCGACTTACACCGCGAAGAGCCCAGAACAGGTCCGGGTTCTGGTCCTGATTCACCTTTTGAATCTTGC